>BMAV01014315.1:47695-146432 GCA_019973955.1 Trichonephila inaurata madagascariensis | reverse complement strand
TCACAACTCCCATTAATGCCAAGTTAATCCAAAGATCCACATTTGATATAAGATGCAAACCAGATCGCATGCAAAAAGTTTTTTTGATTGGTCATTAAGAATTTTAAAATATAGTCGTGTAAATGTTGGTCTATGTGTGTACCAAAATGTAACCTGAGTATACCAAAATGTAACCTGAGTGTTTCAAAATGTAGCCTGTGTGTAAAATGCACACATTCTTCACAGCACATATTCGTCCAATATATCGTCGGCCTAGTTATCAGACTGTGTAACTCCACCGGTGTTACTGATTTAATATAGGAGTGCAACGCGCCAAGCGCTTTTTGGCGCAATTCCTACATCCTTTTGTTTTGTCTACGCCATGCCTCAGTTCGCGCTCTGCTTTTAATTTATTCCTCGATCAGTGTAATCACTATTTTTTTTTTTTAATTTCGTAATAAAACTAGATTTCGAAGGGAGAGGTGGTGGCAAGATTTTAACATAAAATAAATACAACAGAAAGTAATATTAATGTATTAACTTCCACAGATATAAATTATTTACACTATTTTAAGCTTTCATTACACAAAATTTGCAACAATGTGTTACTTTTGCTGAGCAGAGATCCCGTGGGGAAAAAAAACAAAAACAAAAAACTAACATTAATATACGTTATCCCCATGGCAACCACATTACCGCACGATAAAAATATCAACGTAAACCATATTGTAATATTATCGCCTATCTTGGCGAACATAAACAACAACTTGACGCCTAGCCCTACTGTATCAAATTAGCATCCCAGATGGAGTTACGCAGTCTGATAATTAGACCGACGATATGTATGTATGTACAAGGGAATATCTAAATAATTTTTACAAAATACATGAGATGAAAGTACCCACCCATACGAGCAATAATTACTTTGGAACAGCTTAATAAAAAAAATATATCATTATTGATTGATCAAAGGGTCAATAATTATAACTGATATAGTTAATTAACTTCTATAATTTAAATTTCCTATTATGAAGTACTATTTTTACGAAATTTGATAGATGTTAATAAATTGTTTGTATTACTAATTATATCAAAATTCGATGATTAATTCCAGAGACATTCAGGAAAAAGTGCTAGGGCTCATGCACTAAATTACTTTTGTAACAGTTCCCAGCTGGCGCCTCCTGGTGTTGTAGTGATGTTGGGCTGGATTCAGTCCTTTGTCTTCATATTATACGTGTCTATGCGTGTTAGTCTGAAAAATATCCTTTATATACTAATTCTTATTATTCCTATGATGGATGTCGATGTGCTGCGTACCAAAAATAAAATGGTTTTAATCAACCAAAATGTCAGTATCTTCATACATGTTCCCTACATTCGCACATGCGACGGTCAAACTTTAAATTAAAAACTAATTTATAAAATATCGAAACTTTTATTTAGTTAAAATATTTTAAGAAAGTTTTTTCAATCAATTTTCCTTTCACTGTTATATATTTCATGTTTACTACATAAAAAGCTATTTTAATTATTATTGATTTAGTTTATATAAGTAAGAAACAGATATCACGCAAATATTTTTTCCGTTTTCAAATCCTATATATGTATATATAGGATATATATAACCCCACTTATCGGTCCTAAGTCCGAGGTTGCACTTGGATATTTTATATATTTTTATTCTATAAATTTTTTTATTTTTTAATTTTGTTTGAAAACGTTAGAATTTTGTCATTCTATATTCGCCATTGTTATTCGGAAATGGGATTTTTATGTTATAGGATTCATTTAGTTTCGATTTTTTTTTTATTGATTCCTGTGTAGTGATTGAAATATATATATATATATATATATATATATATATATATATGATACAGGATATGAAACGTCCCTAAAACTTGTTTAAACCTACAATTTTGGTTCCTAAGGCCAGGAATTTGTTATTGTACTACTGTGCCTATTATTTCCTATCTTGAATAGTTATACTTAGGTTATATATATATATATATATAGGTGGACCTCCTCCGATGCAGAATGTTACCCTAAGGAGGTCTAACACAGGAAGTGGATCGAAGTGAATGAATGAATTTTAAGCTCCCACTACGTCGGCTTTGGGCGACGGACCTCGTAATTTTGAACCCTAGTCAAGTGACAAGTCTTACGTTCAAAGACATTGAATGCAAGACATCAATAAGGGAGAGCATTCTGAACAATAAACATTTATTTTATCCAGTATTATGAGGCCTGGCACCTTCAAGCTGGGAGTTCTACATACTGAAGTACAGTGTTTTTAAACAAAACTAAAGTTTCTACTTACATAAGCATTCAGACGCCCTCTGGTGGTTACAATGAGAATTCGTTAGGGAATTCTTAACAACTGGCATCCCTATCTTAACTTCCATACCACACCAACGAGAGGACGTTTGAGCCTCGACGTATTTAACGTGCATCGGCCCCCTCTGCGAGGCGAGTCTTCAGGGTTACTGGGCTCGAAGTCATAACACTCCACCACGAGTCGATTACCTTGACCACCAGGCTACCGTGGCCACAATGAATCGGAGTAAAGATCGAAGAAAGACCAAAACAATCAAGTCTGCATTTGCCTGATGATATTGTATTTAATATAGGTGGCAAATATTTTTTTGGCCTTAATAGAAGTATAATTATTAAAGCATAAAGTTGAAGTATACTTTAGGTGAGATCTCATTACATTACAAAGAATGTAGCGGAGTTAGATGTAGACATGTATGTGTTAGTTAATTATTTGTATATGGAAAAAAAAAGTATAAAACTGCCTTCGTATATGAATACAGTATGATGCTAGGAATACATTACTTTGTTCTTTATGGCCAAAAGTTTTTAATTCTTTTTTTTTTCAAATTTATTGAAGTGAAAAAAAAACAATTACTTTTTCAACATGTGGTGAAATTTAATACATCGAACTCTCTCGCATGGAAATTTCTAAATTTTTCTTTAAAATTCATTAATTATTATAATTAATGAATATTTAATACATTAAATTCATATTCAGTTTCATTTGAATTACAAGTAAAAATTTGACTGGAAATTGAATTAACTATTCCAATGTGAAAGAGATGGGAATTGTTAGAATTTACATGGATAATACGTATGACAATATCCCAAGTAGATAAATAAATCAGGAAAAAATAACTTCTATACTGCCAAATACCTTTAAAAATGTCATTGTTTGAAAATTATCTGCAAAAATGCTAAGCTCTTTGGTCAAAACAGAAGAATAAATGAGGAAAAATACAAAGCATTTTATTTTTTAAACTGTTTTTCGGTGCAACTTTTCTTCAAGATGTTATGACAGTTATGTATACATATTTTTTTTTACATTGATTATAAGATTTAGGCAGGCTGGGGGAGGGGGGACGTGGTTGGTTTGAAGTTGGCCTTCAGCACCCAAGGTTACGATTTCGACCTCAGCCCAAGTCGGTGGATCTTCATGATGCAGAAAATCGACAGCGGCTTTGTCGTATGATTATACGGCGTGTAAAAGATCCCTAGAGTGTCTGTTTAGCTTGGGTGCTTACGGTAAAATTAAATCCTAGTACAGGTTCTTATCGTCAGAGCTCAGGTGCCTCCCTCTAGGGAGGAAACTTGGCGTCAAAATTACCTGCAGCAATTGGTATCCGCCTATGGGCCGCGCTAAAAAAAGAGATGCCAGCTTCCGGAGAATGTACTAGGTCTGCAATGGTAAAACACCAATCCGCAGTTCATTATAGAAATAAAAAAATATTTATAAAATTTAGTTACATATAATACGAATTTTAAAATCCTTTATATCTCATTAAGATTGTTCGATGAAAGAACTCTTATTTAATTATTTTTTAAAAAAAAACATGGAAAAATCCATCTCAGAATAGCATGGATGTGTAATCCAATGTTTATTCATGTTTTGCTAATTTTAGACAGTAAAATATTTTGTTATTACAAATAAACTTAAAAATGTTACTTAATAAATATCAAAAATAATTTATCGGGTTCAATAGGTTTTTCTTTTTCAGTTTGAAGAATCGGTTATATTCGTTAAGAGAGAGAAAATATTTCAGTATTTGAAATATGATTATCTGAAAGAATAAAATTTTTTAAAAATATCGTATCATGTAATATAATTCGTAATTGTGTACACGTATTTTATCATTGATCATTACTGCTAACATTGTAGAGAATTAGGCATAAACATTTAACACGTACAACTTTTGTAATGATTCTTTTGTGAAAGAAATTACGATTTGCGTAATATTTACAAAAACTATGAAGGGTAAAAAAAAAAAGATTACTATTTAGAAATATATACATAGGAAGCAAAGAAAAAACGGAAGAGAAAGTAATGTAATGTATAAGTAATGCAATGTAAGTATCAGTAATGTTTTAAATGAGAATTAACAACGACAAACAGTAAAAGTATAGAAATATGAATGGCATTACTCACTTAACTCTTAGTAATGATACAAAGTGAAAAGAAAGCTGAACTCTTAAAGAATATTGCTTTTGTCACAGTTATGGCATATTTATATCACTTAAAGCGGTAAAGATATGAACAAATAGTATAAAGAACAAATAGAATAAAGTATGCAACAAATTTCTGAGAAATCTCTTCTCGTATCATATCAGAACACAGCGTTACTTTGAAAGATGATTTTTTAAAATACACTCAGAATCTGAGAACTGAAAAACACCGAAAACAATGATAACAGGTTCTTTAATCATTGTTTTCTTATCAATGGTTTAGGTTTAAAAGGTTTATGTATCAAAAACTAGGCTTTGTATGCCATAAAATATGCTTTAAGTTATTTTTTTTTTCTTTTCTATATCTCAACAAGTAGATACTTCAAGTAATACTTCTTGTCAATACATGTTGATTTAGAAATCAAAGAAATGGGAAATTTATAAATTAAAAAAATAACGCTTAAAATCACGGGTTCTAGTCGAATAAAAGTAATCTATAAATTGTTAACCATTTAGATTTTACTCTTGACTTTTAAATAATTTAATTTTTAGCCACTATTTGGTACTCATTTTAGTACTTTCTTCTTATGAAATTCCTTGCAAATTTAAAATATTTCATTGATTTATACATATTTAGCCGTGTTCCTTATGTTTTGCATGATTTTGCTTCTCTAATGTATTCATATTTATTTACACATTCTTATCAGTTATTTAAAAATATTTTCAACACCAACTATGCCATTCACTGGCGTGGCTAGATCTGAGGGGGCCCTGTATCAAAATTCCTTCGGGGCACTTTCTTAGATATGGGAGTCATGTTAGTGGGACTGTAGTTACACATGTTAGGCCCCTATAGCTTGGGGCCCCCGTATCATTGATACGGCTGTAGTTACGCCCCTGATGCCATTCATAAACTTTTACTTACAAATGGGGCTGCGAATTGGTAATTACCATTGCAGCCCTATGATAATTTTTATGTCATGGACAGAAATGAAATGCAAGATATCAATAAGGGAGAGCAGTTCTTTAAAAAAACCTAACATTTATTTCACTGGCGTAGCTAGCTCTGAAGGGGCCTGTATCAAAATTCCTTCGGTGCCTGTTTTAGATTTGGAAGCCTTGTTAGTAAGACTGTAGTTACACATGTGCTGGGGCCCCCGTATCATTGATACGGTGGTAGCTACCCCCCTGATTTATTTTATCCAGTATTATGAGGCCTGGCCACCTTCAGTTGGGAGAGCTACATTCGAGAGTACAGAGTGTTTGTAAGCAAAAACAAAGTTTCTACTGACATAAGCGTTCAGACGCCCTCTGGCGTTTACAAAGAGAACTGGTTGGGGAATTCTTGACAGCCTAGTACATTTCCCGGAGCTGTTATCACTTTCTAGTGTGACACCAGACAGGTGGATACCAATCGACACAATGTAATTTTAACGCTCCGTTTCCGTCCCAGATAGAGACATATGAGCCTTGTCGATGTGAAATTGTACTAGGAATTTAATTTTGCTGGGAGCACCCAAGCCATATGGGCACTCTAGAGATCTTTAACATGTCGCATAATCGTACGACATGGACGGTGTCGATTTTTTGCATAATGAAAATCCAACGACTTGGGCCGGAGTCGAACCCGTAAACTTGGGCGTACAATACCAGCTCCTAACCAAATTTTCATTCATAAATTATTTTTCAGGTTGTCTATATTTCAAATGAAAATCTTAGCAGATATTTATATGAAACGTGGTGAACAGGTATAATTTCCAGTACCAGATAAACAATTAAAAATATTTAATGCATGTTTATCAAGTAGTATTAAATTGAATTTTTTCTGAAATAAAAATTAAATTTTTAAAAGATGAGAATAACAACATTTTCACTCAAGAACAATACGATCGCTTTATTTTCAAAAGCACCACTTAAAAGATGAGGACTACAATCTTCTGATAAGAATGCAAATATTATTTCTAATCGAAATTTTACAGATATTGTATTCATTGATGTGTCACTTTTTGAAATACTAGAGCGTTTATAGTGAAAGAATTAAGGGATAACTTAATAAACTACAAACTCTCTATTGTCTTAAAAATTCGCTTGATTCGTCTAAATACCGTTAGGATAGTTTTTCAAGGGACAGAATATTTATTTTCTGGTATCCCAAAACATTTACAAAAAAGGTTGGGAAACAGATAGATCATACAGTTGCAGCGAATGTTAATTCTGGTCAACGATTGGAGATCGCTTGTTTGTTTCTGATTAAGTACTCAGTTGATACTGGTGTTGCTATATCAGTATATCCTATACGTTAGGAAAAATGGTAAAAAACGAATGATTTGAAAACGTTTTCTGCAAGGGACACTAAAATTACTCTTTATGGTGTGCAGAATTTGTGGTATTAAACTTCAACTTACTCCGAAAGTACAAATAGACATTCATTATTGCTGTGTTGCTTCCTATTATTTTATTATAAGATATGGGATGCTGCTTGACGTCAAAAATCGTCTCTTAATTGATGACTAGTTGCATGGCCCGGCGTTGCACGGGCTTTTCTAATTTTATAAATTTTCCCTTTCCTTCACAAAATCAGCACTTCTAATACTCTTTTTCAAAATGACTTCCACCCCCTCTCCTCCGCTTAGCCCAGCGTTGCTCGGGCTTTTATCGAGTGTATAACTTAAAAATCCCTGTTTCGAAATTTTTTAGCTTCCTATCTTTGTCAGGTAGGTTTATCCCCCGCCCCTCGGCGTTGCACGAACATTTTTAAATGCATAGCATATTGTCATAGAAATTCTCCTTCCCCTCTCGCTATTAGAGCTCTCGAGTAAGTGAACAGTGGGTCTTTGATATTCACTCACTCCCTTTGCTACTTTTTAGGCCCCGGAAAGGAAAATGTACCTTTTAAAAAATAGTTGAAAAAAATGTAGAAATTTTTATAATTACAAAATTTCACAACTGTATTAAATGTTGAACTAAAATTGTGAGCACTTTTTGAAATGTTCGATACATGGAAAAAAAGTTTCATACAATTATTTTTATAAATGAAGAAGTTATAAAAACTTTGAATTTTTGATGAGCAGTTATTAAATATTTAAAATTTGAGTATTTTTTAAAAATTCGTAAAAAAAAGTTTTCGGCAATTTATTTCTTAAATCACTAACTCTAAAAGATCAAAGTATGAGTTTTTTAAAAATCATTTTTATATAAACGCATCGATATTGATTCAGAAAAAAATCATAAAATACTGTATCGTGACGAAATAAATTATGTTTCCAATTCATGCAATTATTTTTATAAATGAAGAAGTTATAAAAAAATTTGAATTTGATAAGTAGTTATTAAATATTAAAAATTCGAGTATTTTTTAAAAATTTGTAAAAAAAAAGTTTTTGACATTATTTTGATCCAAAATAATAGACGATGTACTTTTTACTTAACAAAGAATTAATTTATTAATGAAATAATAGAAATAATCCTTTAAAAAAGCATATAAATATTTATTAAAATCAAATTTCTATAAGTAATAAATAAAAGAAAAATTTACAGATAGCTATTGAACCGACTGTTTTTTTTCTGAACATTTGAATGTTTGATTAAACATATAAATATATGTAAGTTATAAAAAATACAGTATGGGGAAAGCTTAGATATATATATATATATGTACTGAAAAAAACATTCAAAAAGGGGAAAAAATATCTGATAAAAGCATTTTGATATTTTATTTTAATTTTAACGTTTTTCATTCCACTGTGTTTAGTAAATTATTTAAACACGTATCTGACAAAAAAAAAAGTATGTTATACAAAACTAATATATAATGAAGAAAACTATCAGTTGTCTTGCACTCTTTAAAACATTTATCTGTAATGTGTAATGAATTGAATACTGTTATAAATATCAATTAACGTAAGTGATGACAGCAGCAACATTTCCCTTTCAAAAACCGCCAAAGGAGTGACCTTCTATATCGCGCATGCGCAAAACTTTCACCCGTATCCTCAGAGTTGAAGCAAATAACCTTGGCACAAAAAACAGAGCTTTTCATGGAATAATTAAAAGAATTTTTTAAGAGCATGATTTTTAAGTTAATGCTTTTAAACTTAACACATCGATTGTAAACAACGGTAATTTTTAAACAAAAATAGAAACAAAAATAATGCTAAAATATTTCTTACAAAAAGGGAAAAAAACGAAAAACACAATTTTTTTTAAAAAAAACCGTAATTTTTAAGCAATTTTTTCAATCTTTGTACAGATCACAGATAATATTGTTCTACACACGGAAAAAAGTTTCGTGAGATTATTTTTATGAATAAAGAAGTTATTAAGTATTTAAATAAAATTTTGAGTATTTTTTGAAAAATCGTAAAAAAAAGTTTTTGATATTTTATTTTTTAAATGACTGATTCTATAAAAGAGAAAAGCTTGAACTTTTTTATTGTAAAATATCATTTCATTAACGCGAAAGAAAATGCAAGAGGAACGATTTAGAAATCATTTTCATAAAAACGTATCGATTTTGACTCATTTTAGAAAATATCATAAAAAATAAAAATATCATTATTTTGTTAAATAAATTATACCGTATTGCGGCAAAGTAAATGATCTTTCCGATTCCGTAATTATTTTTTGTCTCATAAAAAAAATTTGATCGTGTTTTAAAAACATCTGGAAAAAAAAGGTTGAAAATTTGGAACTTCACAGCCTTGCGGGAAAAAATGGCAATAATTATTTGTTTTAAAGTTTTTAATTAATATCTTTTTAACATATTACACTATCGGAATGTAAATAGTTAAAAAACGGATTCCTCGGACCATTCCCGATCTTTTGGTAACTTTGGCGAGTTTCTGCGTCGTGCGGTTCGTGGGAAGATACACCTAGTCCCAAAATCGGTCGCATAGATACGTTTGTTTACCTTCGAATTTTAATAGTGTAGACTTTAAATCGTGCAATAAGTATTATAATGTAAGAAATGGTTATTCTGGAATTACAATTGTAACTGGGAATTAATCATTTCACAGAATGTTTCAAAACATTCTAATTTAATTAATCCCGCATTAAATGTTAAACCCAAAGGGCAATGTAAGACTCATTGCATCCTTATTAGAGGTTCGTTTGTTTTTTCACGCACTTGTATATTGGCTCATGATAATTTGAAAGCTGTTCAGGATATTTTGAGACCGTGTAAAAGTCCCTGGTCTAGCACAATTCATTTGGTACTCAAAACAACGCACTCGATGTTACGTTTCTTATATGTGGATATTATCGCTGGTTAAAACACTGTTAGTGGAGTATATCGTAACATCTGCAGCATATTAGAGATTTTTTTTTAAAAAAACTAAGCAATTGAAAATGCCTAGTGAAACAGGAGGATAATTTTTTTAAAAAAACGCACAATTGACTCCCATTGGCTTATTTGAATTTTTGTTCATGCCATTCAGATGTAAAAAGTGCTGCTCGAACATATCAACGTTTTATCGATGACACTTTAATAAAATTAAATTGTTTTCCTTATTTTGATGAAATTCTTGTTGCCTTAGCGATCTCGAATCTCATTTGAAAGATTTAAATGCAGTTTTTTACCTTGGGATCAAAAGAGTTTGGTTCTAAAAGCTGGGAAATATGTATTTGATGTATATAAATTTACATTTCTTAGCTACGTTATTCTGAGAAAGGTATCATTTCTTTAAAAGAAAAAATTATTATTAATTTCGCATATACTACTTACATATCTCAGAATAAAAGTCACACTATTCATAAACACTATATGGACTGTAATGAATTTAATAACATATACATTTTTTTCAAGTAAAATAATTTATTCTTTGTACTTTCTACTCAAAGCAGAAATAAAAAAAAAAGTGAATTTTTGTTAACTTCTACAGAGTGCTGGTTAAAATCAGTAGTGACACGATTCTCTCTGGTTCTCTCAGTCTGCATGGTACCTTATTTTGCTCAAAGAAGTGACAAAAGTGCATTCTGTTGTAATGGACAGCTCCTTGCCACTGTTACATCAAGAAAGATGGCGCTACCCATGTAAACGTTACATTAAAAACATTCTTGAAAAGGAACTAGGCATCAGCTGAAAACTAGACAAATAATCTTGTGTGCCATGCGTTTACGGCAAAGCTCACCGGTTACCACTTGACACCAAAAAAAAATGCCTTTGATGTTGGGGAAATAATTTCAGTTTATGTTTGTTGACCAGTCGAGAGAGAGAGAGAGAGACGAATTAATTTCGGAAGAAAAGATAACCGGTTGTATTCAAAGTAAATTTAACGAAGTTTCTTTATTTTTACATTGTAAAAGGAAAGTTGGAAGTCAAAAGGGTGTTAGAGCACAGGCTTGAACATACTAAGACATTTTGTTGTTCTGTGAATGAATTCCTCGGCAATAACAAGTAGGAATTTGGCAACAATAATAATCGGAAAGTTGTACATTAAAAAGAGAATTGTTTAAAGACTGACAGCATCTTACACCTCAGGACATGATAAAGGCATTGAATGGGAAACGTGAACCATAGTTGAAATGAACAAAGCATTCAAATACGCAAATCTTGAAGTCAGCTTTCCTACAACGATTTGAGCAATTTGTAAACTATGCTATATATAAACTAAACAGAATAGGACAGTCAACAGTAGAAAATAAAAATGCTTTTTTTAAAAGGGAATCGAAACTTCTAGTTACTGTGCAGAAGGCATAATTATTGTATTAAAAACTGTATTAAACGCAGCATGTTTAATTCATCGTCTCCCGCAAGGTAGAATTTTGTTACATATGGATGCTTTAGATACTGATTTAAAAAGTGTTTAAAAAAGAAAACAAAAGGGGAAAAGGAGTAACTGTATTGAAAGTAGCTATAATAATTCATCCTCCCCTGCGAGTTAGAATCTCGTTTTTGTTGATGCTTCAGATATTGGCTTAGGGTGTCAAACTCGTGGCCCACAGCGAACATTTTTGCGGCCCGGCCAATGTATCGGCACACTATAATATATAATAAAACAAGAAAATTTCTCCCGAAATAGGAAAGATAGTAGCAGAGAAGTGATCTCAAGTGTCAGAGTTTAAACATTAAATTTTTTTGTTCTTATATATATATTTATTGTAATGCGTTATTCGAAATAAACCTACGTTTCTATGAATATTGATTTCTTTTTAAGGCCCGCCTAAAGTTAAACCTTGTTTGTTTGACCCAAGTTAGCCTTTGAGTTTGACACCTTGGTTTAGGAGGTATTTTACAAATATCTATTGATGATATTGAAAGCCATTAACCTTTTATCTTTACTAATTAGAAATTTAGGAATTCTCCAGGAATTTTTTCCTATAAATCTTAGAAATAGGCAACCTGAAAAAGTTCGATAAACAACTTTTTAAAAGACCCATGTATCGCTGCTACGACAACTAATATTTCTTAAGAATTCCACGCAATTTCAGATTGAAACTTGAAGATATATCTAAGCTAAATATCCAAAAATATCTATGAAAGCATTTTTGTGTTGGTCAAACATATTTTAGTTTTTATTTTTAGAAAAATATTTTATTTAATAATGATAAGATGAGATGATTAATTAGTAATAGTAGGAATCTTCTTTTTGGTATATTATACTTCAGTTATTTTAAAATATAAGAAAATGTATAAGAACATATTAATTTATTTTTAGAATGATATTTTGTATGTGTTTTGGGGGGATTTTTTGTGTTCATGAATGACAATAAGTTTCGAAAAAAACACAGATAATAAACAATTATTATAATCTTAATGATCATATTTCAGAATATTGATTCAAAATAAACAAGTTACTGGTTTTTTGAAAAAGAAATAGTTTAAAATTCTGGATTGAATTAAAAATGTAACTATTTTTTTTGTAATTACTTTGGCAGATCCATTCACATATGATCAATCACTTTCTTTGGAAACGGCTTTCATTTTTTCCTCTTTAAATTAGGTTGATAGTCTAAAATATTTTTGAGATAAATGTCGCATTACTCTTTTTCTTCCTTTCTTCATCATCGTTTCTTCATCATTAAAGCTTATTTGAAACCACATTTGTAATTTGCCCTTGTCCTAAGAGAGACCTCTTATAATTTTGTGCTACAAATTTAATAAAATTGTTATTTATAAAGTATTATTAGTAGTTGTTGATACTTTTTATAACAGTAATTGACTATTTTTATTGCTCTTTAATGAAAATAAGGAATTTTACTGAACTTTTTAAAAATGTGCTGCACAAAAACTTAGAAAACATAAAAAAACTTTAATTTTTGCTTTTGCAGAAACGAAATAAATAGGTATAAATTTTTTTATTTTTTTAAATTCACCTCTAATCTGAAACTGAAATTAACATACGTGTTGCACAGTTTATTAAATACCTTTATCACATGATTCTTTGACTCCTCGGACATAAAGTTTATTAATTTCCGATTGTTGTAAAATGACGTCATCAATAAGTGTTGCCATTTGTCTCTTCGTTCATTCTGTGGATACTAAACGAGGCTCATGCCCATGGCGTATAATAATAAGAGATGCTTGATGTTTTGTTTTGTTATAGCAAACAAATCTCATTGATTGATTAAAAAATTTCAACGAATTCCCTGGGTAACATATATACATTTATTTCCCCTTTCTTTATTTAGGAAAAAAAGCGTATGTTTGTTAAAAATGTGATATATTGCAGGAAGTATCGTGCTTGTTATTAAATTCAGAGCTGTTTTTTTATTTTGCTTAAAAGTCGAATTCATATAATTTAGTGTTGTTTATAAACAAATAGATTTTAAGTAATTTAATGTTTTTCCTTGACACACATGCCATATATAATTGCTCATATCTGTTAAACATGTATCAAAATCTTTACAATATACCTCCCGAAACACATCACACAATTGTAATTTATCAGATTAATGAATTTATTTCCCCAGATTACATGAAGCGTTATATTTGAAAAATAATTTCATGAAAGATTATTCCATTGTGTAATATTAAGAGTATATTTACTTAATTTTTTTGTAAATTGTTTTGCATGAAATTGAACATTGACATTTAAAAAGTTACACGATATTCCAATCTGAGTTAACTTTTATTTTAATTTTACGTTTTGTAATAATTTTGAAGGAAACGTGGTTTATTAATGTTAGTAATAATTTAATTGATTAGAATTTGTCTTAATAAAAAATTATTTGACCAAAGTTTTTGTGAGCTTTGAAACATTATTCATATATATTTCGCAGACTGCTAATATAAATGAGAATATTAATTTTTTTTTTTAAATATTTTTTATCGTGAGCTACTCTGTGTTTAGAATTGAGGAAATTTATATCTACAAAACTAATACTAATGGAATAAAAGTACTAATGGAACTGTTTAAATACACATATACATGGTGGAATGACTTTGTTCTTTCAGTAATGATTAAAAATTTATATCTCCTTATTTATCAACTGTAATAAAGCTCCATAGCTTGTAATAAAGAATTATCCCATTTATGTTAAAAGTTATAAGTATGTATTATGTCAAGTTTATTATGTGATGCTTCTATTCTTTAGCTTTGCTTTAAATTTTGAACATAAATGGTGAATAAACTATTTCACTGAAGAAATTTACTTTAATTCAGATCGATATCAAAAAATGATTGATAGAATACACATCTTTAATCTAGAATATCCTAACACACAAGCTACAGTTATATGAATTTAGAAGTATATTTGTAAGAAAGTGTTTTTGTAGGGATATATAAATAACTGTCATATTGCGCTTTGCACTTAATTTAAGCATTTAATATAGAAAGATTTTTTCCGCACTTGTTTACTTCATTAAGTACTGTATGTATTTTCTCGACTATGCTGAAAAATGTACTTTTGTCAAAAAAATCTTATTGTCCTTATCAATAGATTTACTAAGATTCTAATATTATGTAATAATCACAATTTAAGATGTTAATTAAATCAAATATGTTGGTTGTACAAATTGGCACCAAGTATTATATGAATTGCAAAATGAACAAGTTTGTATACATGTTTTATAATATAATTTTTTTTACTGTAAAATTAATTTAGATTTTAAAATCAAACTATCATAAATATAAATTTTATTTTATGAATTGCATCTAAAAGATAACTTTGATAATTTATATAATAGATGCAAATATTTTTACAAATAAATGATACAAAGAATATTTTATGATAAAAGTGTAAATTCTTTATCAAGAACTCCAAAATTATGTAAATAAAGAAAAGCACTATTTATGTATATTTTATGTGATAAGGAAGTTGCTTGTGTAAATACAAGAGCTAAAGTAAATGTTTGTTTTATTTTGTTTTTGTCTAAATTAGGTATCAGTAGTGTTTTGGATATTGTTTATTATAAATAATTGACAGAAGTATTTAGAGTGAAATTAAAATGAACAATAAAAAATTAATTTTTTTGTTAAAGAAAAGTTTTTGGTGAATTTTTAATATGTGTTTCATTATATTGATCGATTATTCTAAGTGATAAACATTCTTAGTTGCTTCTGTTAGGATTTCTACAAAAATTAAAAAAAAAAAAAATAAGAGTAGAAAGAAAGAAAAAAATATGCACTTTTTATATAAATAGTGTTTTGAAAATTTTTGATTTACTTTTTATAATTTTAAATTGTAGTATACAGTGTTCAAAATACTGTTTTATGTTTACCTTGAAATATGTAGCTTGTTGTCATTTTTTTTGTAGTTAAATGTATTTCATTTATTTTTTTAAAAGAAAATTTTTTAGTTGGAAAACTCTTATTGCATAGATGTTTAAATTTTATGAAAAAATTCCTTTTAAGTTGCTCAAAGAGAAATATTGGAATTAGCAGTGAAATGTATTTCATGAGATTATTCTTGATAAGTTTTTGTTTGGCAGGATTTATGTTCCCTTGTGTCCAATATTCAATTTGATGTTTTTTTTTTAAAGGATTGTATACTTAACTATTCTTTATTTAAATTTATTTTGAATATTGTTAGTTAGACAATCTATTTTGCTTGTTCTTAATATTACAATATTGTATCATATGTGCTTTTTTGTGCATATATATATAATTACTTAAAAGATATTTTTAAATGATACATTAATACTTTTCTTGTTAAAAAGAAAATAATAAACATATAATTTTTTTTCTTAAAGAGAATAATATATTTTTAGGCCATATAATGTTTTTCCTATTTGAACATCCTAAATAAACTAAGATTTATCAAATTCTTTTCTTGTTTTTTCTAATTTAAAGGTCAAGTATTTTAAAAAGTATGCATATTGAAATAAAGTATACTTTATCTCTTAATCTAAGGATTCTTTAAAATAATTAAATGCAGTCATTTGATTCTTATTTTGTAACAGTTTCAATAATTTCTTTTAATAAAATTATGTAACTTTTATTTTTATTTTATTATTAAATAGAATATTTCTTTTTTATATAAACATTTGAATGTTTAACATTGATTTCTAAATGCTTATTACCAATTTTTTTTAAAAGACTAGAGATTAATTCCGAAAACTGATGAAAACTTGTTACTTATTGACATTTAGACTTTTACCTAGGTTTTACATGCTGTATACATGAAAATAATTGGCTTTGTGCAGTAATTAAATTTAAAAAAAAAATCACATTTTATTGTATCAGCAGCTGTGTTACAGAATATCCTGTTTCCTTAAATTTTAAGTTATTATGTATTTATATATATATCAGGGGTGGCCAGTTACACTCCTTAGAAGCCACATTTAAGGAAGAAATGTTTGAAAGAATCATTCATTTACCTTTGATGCAAAACAAACAATGAGGAACACAAAAATTAGGTTAACTTTCAAAAATGTTCTTGGTACATATTTTTCCTTTCAATGGTTTGTGTGATTGCTGGTATTCTTCCCCTTTCCTCATCATTCAAAACGAGTGATCAGTTCTGAATTTTATTCATCTCGCACCATTTTATGGTTGTAACTGTAAAAGTCAGTAGTACATTAGTACAACATTGCTTAATATGAGATTCAGATTACCAGACTTGACCAGATAGTTCTATTTTTTATATTCTGTTCTGCTTTCAAAAAAAAAAAAGAAATTATTATTTTACTAAGATTCTTGTTTGAAGTAAAAGTAGTCATTTGTAAAATGCCAGTAGTCATTTGTAAGATAGGAACTAGATACTTGAAGCAAAATAGGAAGATAAATTTGGTTCTATAGAGAAGAATGATAAACCAATGTTTTTGTTATTTTTTTAGTATTAAGTTACATTATTGCTTTTTGAAACCAGTTATCTTAAGCAGTATTGTGAATCAGATAATAGGTTTTTAAACCAACATTTTTTTGTAAGTTGCAAGTTTATGTTGTCTTTAAAAATACATTTCCAAACAAAGTTATATCAATGTGCAATAAAGAGGTAGATGAGATGTTACACTGAAAGCTTTGTTTACTGTGACCTTTTCAATACTGGTCTTGCAAGATGTCTCTGTTTAGGAGAGAAAGAAATTTTGCAGAAGTAATTTCTGCCTTAGACACAGAAAATGGTAATGGTTTTAAAATGCCTAACTTGATTGAACAAATATCTGCACCTAAACATTGTGTTGATAGGCCTATTTTTATTATTTCTAATGACTATGTATGTTACTTGTGGTAGGACTATAATTGGAACTGCATATTATGTCCTTCATAAATCTGTAATCATCTAAGGTAAACCCTCCATGAATAGTTGTATTTTTTCATAGCATCCCAAATGATTCAAAGATGGTATCATACTGTACTAATTTAGTATGGAAAAGAAATTTTTTTTAGAATTTTGAAAATGCTAAGTTGTGCAAAACAAAATGAATTGGTTAATAGTTCGTTTGCTGTGCATGTAGTGAAACATACAATCAGTAAGTTTATTGCTTTAAGAGCATTGTAAACTTATTTCTGATTTAGAATAGTCTGTCTTCAACTTCTTTAACAAATTAAAACTATCTGAGAAAGACTTGGTTTCCAGAGCCTTCATATTTAGCTGGAAATTTACTTTGTACGAAATGCATATAGCAGGCCAAGTTTTCAATATAAGTAAGCTGCATAGCTGAGCAGAAGACATTATGTATAGATTTAGTGGTTTAAGAGCACTGAAGTTATCATTTACATTTTTAGAAAATCCTTTTCTTGTTGATGTTTTGAAGAATGGCTGTTCTGTCTCACTGTCAATTGCTAGGGATATAGCAGTTGTAAAGTTGGAGTTGCTGGACTTTCAAGAAGATGAAGGATTGAAACAGGTAAAATGAAATTGTTGTTCAACTGTTGAGTTTTGAAAACTAATTCTGGAACAAAAGTTTCCTAGAATCAAAAAATGTGTGCTAAGACTAATTTAAATTTTCAATATTTTATATTGTTATCAGTTTCTGTATCCAATACTTGATTCACACATGGGCACCTCATCCAGCCAAGTCTGTTTTTAATTGATCAGTTTTTAACTAAGCTTGTGTAAATTACCTTAAGTCATTAATCAAACTTTCGGCTGTTAGACTGCCAAGATGAACAGCATTTGTAAAGCATCTACATGCAATTATAATTTTTAACCTGGGAGAAGTCATGTACTTGATACTGACGTTAGTAATCCCGTTTTCTTTTATAATTATTTTTATTGTACATGATAAAAATTGCAATTCCAGTGAAAAATTTAACTAAGAGAAAGTATACTTACCTACTTTTTTGGATTTTTCAATTTGTCTTTGAAAATTTGAGAAAAAATCCAATCAAACTGAACTAAAAGGTTTCATATGTTCATGACTTTTAATAAAGTACACAAATCAGATATTTTTCGTTAACTTTACAAGAACGATATTTGCAAGTTAAACTGTCATATTTTCCAAGTTATTGTCCTTAGATTATTGACAAATAGCATGTTGAACTTTTTTTTGTGACTTTTTGACAGGGCACAGTGTGTCTTGTGGTTCACTTGTGGCTTTATATCTATTGATAGAAATCTATAGGTAGGATTTGAAAATCTTCCTTTCAACTCAAACGTTTCATGTTCATCACTTTTCTCAAATTTACTTTTGCTATCATGATTAATATCTATTATTTCATCAAGTTCTTCCCTTGCTTGATCTTTTCCTTTTTGAAGTTTCAATTTCATCAAATAGAGATTGCAGATGTGCCCATTTCTTTTTTTATATTCTGTTTATTTACATTTATAAACCATAATGAGTTGTACAACTCAGCAATCAAACCATTAAGTCGTTCATAAGGAAAAAATGTAGCCTGTTCTTAGAAAGTATTTTGGAACAAAAGTGATCTTTTGGGGAACTCAGTCACCCCAAATACCTTAAGATTGTAAAAACATTTGCCACTCCTAAAATAGAGGGAGATATGCAACAAATACATTTTAGTTCCCATGAAGACTGTCATATAGGAGGATATTGACTAGGTCATTGGTAACAAACAGTTTTCCCAAGAATTAAAAATTTCATGAGCCTGGGGTGACTCTGTGCTCCACACGACCTCTCCCAGGTTAAAAGTTTTTGAACTTTATTAGATAGTTAAATTAGAAAACATTTTAACCTTTATTTAATTTTTGCTTTTGATTAAGTTCATAACAAAATATAAGAATAGTTACTGTTATACATAAGTCAGTTTTAATTTACCACATTATTTCATTTATGCATTTAATTTACATATGATTCAGACCATTTGCCTGTAAGAGCCATGCTATGGCTACCTCTGATACATTTCTACATACATATTTATTGGAAGTGTATTAATTCTTTCGTAAGTTGTGTATATTGTCCTCGTTCAATCTATTTTGCAATAACATCAATGTGAAAAGTTTTTTTTATAGATATTTGAAATGTCTTTGCAGTTTTCTGACACGGCTGTCTTTTTTTGTATGAATATTTTGGGTTAAATTGTGATTTAAATTGAGGATTGTAGAAACTATGGAATTAAAAATTGCACAAATCATCATTTAGCATAACATAGAAGTTTAAAAAGTTAAGTGGTACTTGTGTATTAACACCATGACTGTGATTTATTACCGAAGATGAATTGCATACTATAGATTAAGCCAAAGATTTTACTAGTAATGGCAACTCTTATGTGATACCATCCTAGGAACAATTGCTAAACTTAGTTGAAATTTGTAAAAGATCACTCATGGCATGGATTAATATATAGGTACCAATAAAACATTATTTTCAGAGGTAGATTTCGTCACTTGATTTGGTTTTGTAAAATCTAATACCAATGGCCAAAGTGTTGCCTTATTAATATGTTAATTTGTCAAAATGTAGCTAGCTACAGTGAACCTCTAATTTGCAAATTTCTCTCTTTTTTTTACAAACTTTTTCTTGAAATCTGCACGGAAAGTATATTGAAAGAGAAATCTATTTAACAAATTTTCCACATAGTGAACTTTTTATGGCATTTAATGACTTTGCTAAATACAGGACTGACTGTAATTAAAAGAACTATGGTATTTAGCAAAAAGGAATGTTGCATTCAAATTTATGTGCAAAATTACATATTAAAATGGGTATTTGAAGTGTTTAACAGTATTATAAATGTACCACTTATCTTATTTGTTTATAAATCTAATGTTAAACTATTTAAAACTCTTTTTCTGCTATTTATAATGATACTTATGTATATTCCAAGCCAGCTCTTGCAATGTTTTTTGTACATGTTGAATATGAATCTGAATTTTTTTTTTGTGATCACTGAAATTTTAAAAAATATTTTTTGCAGAAATTTTCAAGCCACAATTTACCATGTAGTTAAAGATTCCAAAAATTTATTTTCAATCAACACATAAGCCATGTAAATATAA
Source organism: Trichonephila inaurata madagascariensis (assembly GCA_019973955.1). Taxonomy (NCBI): domain Eukaryota; kingdom Metazoa; phylum Arthropoda; class Arachnida; order Araneae; family Nephilidae; genus Trichonephila; species Trichonephila inaurata. The sequence goes on along the minus strand of BMAV01014315.1, from coordinate 126,194 downwards.
GTACTGATGTCCTTCAGTTCAGAAATCTGCTGTGAATTTCCATCATGAGCAAGACCTCCACTGTGTTTTATACTGTAGAAGTGGGAGACACAAAATTTACTATCCTGAAGCGCTATCAGAATTTAAAACCTATTGGTTCTGGAGCTCAGGGTATTGTGTGGTAAGTGGCTTATTTTAATGTATAATTTTATGAATGAATGTAATTAATTTGTTAAATTTTATTAAGATTTTCTTTATTGCAATTTTTTATTATTAAGTATGCACTCAAGCTTACCAAACATGTTTGATAGACAATGTATTTTAATAATAATTTATAAAATTTTTTGAAGTTAAAGGAATTCTATTATAGAAAATTTTTAAAAGATGTAAAAATAAAATTTTGAGTTAAATATTTGAGTTAATATCTGATTGAGGGAATTTGAGTGAAGATCTGTTGGGCAATTTAACCCTTTATCTACGGCAGTACTTATAAGTACCACTCACTTTTTAAAATTACATAGAATAACCATTTTTACAAATACTCTGATGATGCTTAGTAGGAATATTCTTTTAAGTCCACTCTTCCAAGATATATCACAGCATGGGTTCTATGATGAGCATTTTAGCTGGGAAGGTGAATTGTAGCAAAAATTGCATTTTCAGCACATTGCGAATCCGAAAAAATAGTGTGTCAAAAGTTAAATGTCTTATTTTTTTTTTGTTAATGAAGATCTTAGAAAACAATTTGACTATTTATTTTAAGTGAACAATGTATATAATTAATTTTACAGTTGAATATCTTTAATTAATTAATTAGCTCTAATGGATTAAATTTCCAGAAGTTGAGTATTTTGTTTATGTATATCTCTTAATTTTCAATGTAGTGATTCAAAAAAAAAAAAAAAAAAAGAAATATTGCATGAAAAAAACTGCAGTAAATCATAATGTGGTAGATAAAGTGTTAAAATGAAATATCACATTATGGAAAATTGGGTAATCCTTTAACTGCCTCAAGTATATCTATACCTCTCGCTCAGCTGTTGCATTAACTGTCTTTAGCATATATATATGCACCTTTCTGAATTACAAACTTTTGTATTGGGCTTCTGTTTATAAAACTATTTTGAAGGTTTTGGAATGCAATACTAAGACCTTGACAATTTTAACAGAGAATTTTCTTTTTTTTGATAATTATTTACTTATTTATGCCTTATCTTTTCTCCAATACCCACATAGCTGCATGTGCCTGTGTGAAATACTGACACATGGGAATGAATTGTACAAATTTTCCTTGGTAGTTAAGGGGTTAAGTAGAAAAATGCTCTTAATTCTGATAACATGACTAGGGATTACAATATGGGACCAAAAGTTCAATACTGGTTTTTGGTATTTTTTAAATCTTAATACCTGACACCCAGTTTTAATACCAGTAGTAGAAATTTTAGAAAAAGAAAGAAAACACAGGCGTTTCGTTGTTTTATTTGCCAGTTTTATTAAAGAATGTAAATATCACAAATAATTTGTAACTTATAAATTATAACAATTTTTATAAAGAATCACAAAGAAGTAAAAGAACATCTTATTTGTTTCAATCGCTATTCAGTTTTTGCTACTATTACAAATTTTTGAAATTTATCTTAAAATTCATAACGCATCAATTGTACTGTCTCTAAGTCGGGAACATATTTTTGTGCAAAAATTACCAGCTGTCAAAAATGCTGTTTCGGCATCTATGCTAGTTGGTGGTACTGTTAGCAATGCGCAATATATTTTTCCTAGTATTTACCTCTAAATCCCTTATCTTCAAATAAATTGATTTCTCGTTGAATGGTTTTGAATATAGCTGATTTCTGTATTGTATTTTGGTTTGCTGAAATTTTTTTAATTATTGCTTATTCTAATTTTTGTTCAAGAGACAATTCCTTTTCACTATAGACATTAGTAATAACTATGTCGATTACTCTACCGAATTCTTCTGAATGTAAATAGGTTTGTGGGTAAAAAAATTTCAGAAAATTTACTATAAACTTGATTAAATTTAAATTGGTTAGTTTCTTTTCTTTTTTCATTTTCATTTTTAGAATCATTATAATTATGTAAATACCGTAAGATATTTTCTATTTCGGTATGCAAATACAATGTGAATAACAAACTCCTCAATTAAAAAAAATATTGAAATATTACATACTTCACAACTACAACCTTGTTTTCATAGATAGAAATATCAGACTACGAATACTGCATGTGTTTAGTATCGCTCTGAGTTGTTATTGGATAGTTTTGGCTGGCCTCCTTGGATGATTCACATATTTTATCACTTCTCTTGATTGTATGATGCAACTTTATATTCACAGTCTAATTAATTTTGCCCGTTAGGGAGACATAAAAATGAAAATTTGTACTATTTTGCTTTGCTGGCAATCCTTGAACATATATTAGAGGACAATTTCAAAAATTTCCAGTAAATACCCAAAAAATGGTATTTAAACTTGTTAATACCGGTATTACAAAATTGCGCAAATGGCTCAAAATACCGGTATTTGGTATCCCGGTATACTGGTATTGCAATCCCTAAACATGATCCTTCTATTTCATGGTATGAGATTTCCTGCTGTGTTTCGACTTACAGTTCATGTTTTTTTCTTTGTGTGTATTAATATTCTTTCCATCTATTTATTTTCAGCTTAACTTAATTTTCTAAAAATAAGTTGTGGGATTCCTCAACCACAAAGATAAATGCAATAAAATTGTTCCAAGAGTGCATCATAAGTGCAAATGCTCAAATTCACATTCTGTGGAATTATATTTCAGAAAATAGGTGTCTTAAAAATGCAATGTTAAAAACTAATCAACAGACTTGGAATTAAATTAGAAAAGGCAATAGGTTTGAAAACTGTTGCCTGCCTTTTTACTCGTCTGTATGATTTAAAACCTTGGGTTTAATTTCTTGTAAACTTGTTGATTATAAGTTAGATTTTTATAACAGCTTATTGAAAAAATATTCTTAACTTTTTTGAAGCAGTGTAACATCAATTAAAAAAAAATAAGTATGGTTGTCTTACTATTGGTTTCCATTTTTTATAGAATTAGTTTTTATTAATTTTAATGGTAATACAACACAGTACTATATGTGGTTTCATAATTAGCTTTTCATTTGAATTATTTGGGTAGACTTTTTTTTCAATGTTAATGTTTGTAAATTTTATGAAGTTATTTTAAGAACTAACTTTTCAAGATGGGGGAAAAAAAATAATTATTTTTTACCAAGAAAAAATTTTTTTTTTCTTTGAATTATGCATTTCTTCATTTCTAACATGTTTTAAGCATTTGAAACTGAGGAGAGTATCTTAAAATGTTTTTCCTTAAATTATAAACATCAAATTTTTGTGAATTTAAAAAGGTTTTTCGTAATTTTTATCTTTTAGTGCTGCTTTTGACACAGTGACCGAACAAAATGTAGCAATTAAGAAACTCAGTCGCCCTTTTCAAAATGTTACTCATGCTAAAAGGGCTTATCGAGAATTCAAACTTATGAAATTGGTGAATCATAAAAATGTGAGTAAATCCTGTTCCAGTTTCATATTTTATTTTTAAACATCAATATCTTCTTATTAAATTTTTTTATTTTTTTGCTGTAGATAATTGGCCTTTTAAATGCATTTACACCTCAAAAAACTATGGAAGAATTTCAAGATGTGTAAGTAATTTGTGTCTTTTGTATTTTATTTAAATATTTTTGTGCATTTTGAAAAATTGATTAACAATATTTGTTATATTTTTCAAACAAACTATTTTGAGTATTCATGCATTTTTACTTCTTAATGATCCTGCATTCTACTTTCCTGGTTATTTATTTTAATATGCCCTAGAAATCATAAGTTATGATTAATAGTTCTTAGCAAGTTCCAAGAGTACTAAGCAAGTTCTTTAAAACGTGAATAAATAAATAAATAAAAATGAAAATTTAGAAATCAATGTAAGGATTAAAAAGTTAAAAGATTAATGTCTTTCAAAGGTATGAGAAAAAGAAATAAATATAATGTAAAGCCAATTGTCAAGTTTTCGCTGTGATAAGTTATCTGGAAAACTTTTCATATAACTCCAGAATCACATTACATAAATGAATTGATTTATTTTGCAAATAATATATCAGCTTATAACATTACAGGGTGGAGTGTTTTGGTAGATAGATTTTTTACTTCATGTGTTTCTTTTAACTTCTTAATTAATATATATTATAACATTTAATAATTGTATGATTTTTTTTTTCAAATTTCTTATTGTTTTTAGATGTTTTATCAGTAATATTCCTTTTTCAATAATTTTTTTATGCTCTGTTTTTTCCATTCAAATGTGTTCTAAATAAATTTACAAATGAGGTGTCTTAAATGAATGAGAGAGACAGGGAGAATATTAATTTGCTTTATTGCATTAAAATCTCAATTAAGTGTATTAAAAATTTGTTACATATGTAAATTTATTTGTTCTTGAGTTATATATATTGTATTTGGAACCAAATAAATTTTGTTATTTGTACTACAAAACATGCAGAAATCATTACTTAAGAAAGAAATGCTCCATTTTATTATTTTTATGTGGTATCATTTTTTAAATATATTTTTTCATCCATGTATAACATTATATTTTCTATTATATTATAAAATGCATTTGTACATCTGAAATACAGAATTTATATATTTGGTATTAAAGTACACACATATATATATATAAATTTATTTAGGTATCTTGTGATGGAACTCATGGATGCAAATTTGTGCCAAGTTATACAAATGGATCTTGATCATGAAAGAATGTCCTATCTACTTTATCAAATGCTCTGTGGAATCAAGCATTTACACTCTGCTGGAATAATCCACAGAGTAAGTTCTCTGATTTCATTCTTAGTTTAAATTATTTGGAGAATGATTTATTAATATATTTTTTATCAATTAATTATATTGCATTATGTGTAGTTAAGAGGTAATTATATTTTGTTTTCTTTTCCAGATGTGAAGAAATAAAACGTTTTATATATATATATACAAAATATTAGCACTTTTCTTTAAAAATAATCTAGTTTTCAATTAAATATCTCTGCTTTTAAATATGCAGCTTTGTTTCTGTTTTTTTCTGCATTTAAAATTGTCTTTCTTTCCATACTTGCATCATAGTGAACTCGTCTTGATGCTATTACTGATATCTTTGATGTTTAGATGATTAAAACAAAGTATATACAAAAAAAGTTTTCTAAATAGGAACAGACAATAATGTTAAGGATAGACCTGAGTACTGAAGATAAACTGTGGAATGAGTTAAGTCATTGATGCTAGTGGCCAGAATGGATGGTTACATTTTCCTTTTTGAAAGTGGTGGAAACTTAATTTCCTTCGTCCAACAAATGTTTTTCCTTTGATTTTAAGCTGCACCCGTTTTTTTGTAACATTAACACAGGAAGAATAACGCAGCTTAGTTTCGAGTAAATATGGTAATTAAAACTTTTCAACTTTAATTCTTTAAAAACATTGTATTAGTTTCGTCTTGAATTTCACTTTTAATTTCTTTGAATTCTATTTTACTTTTGTATTTTATTGTAATTATGAAATAAGAATATTTTCATATATGATAAAAAATTTGTCTTTAAAAAACTGTTGTAATAAAAACAGCTTAATTTAATAAACTTTTCTTCTTTCATATAGGATTTGAAACCAAGTAATATTGTTGTGAAAGCTGATTGCACTCTTAAAATCTTAGATTTTGGATTAGCTCGAACAGCAGGGACCAGTTTCATGATGACACCATATGTTGTGACCAGATATTACAGAGCTCCTGAAGTCATTTTGGGAATGGGTTATAAGGAAAATGGTAATTTTCTTTGATGCAAGCTTTTTTTAAAAAGTTTAGTTAGGGTGCATTATTATGCATATTTAATACCCAAACATATTATTTATCCAATTGTAAATAAAATATTTTTACTCTGCACAGCCTAAATCAATGCTTCCCTTATTTTTTGAACAAATTCATTGAGCCCCTTTTTTCTTCCATGAAGAGAAATGCTTTTTTCATTTGCAGAATATGTTTTTTATTACTATGATTTATGTAAAAGGAATTAATTACACCACTTTATAAAACATTTCCAACAAATTTATTGACTAATGTTGGTCTAGCTTGAGATTTTTAGATAAATGTGTACTTTGAATGAGTTAGAAGATACTAGTCAGTGTTTTTTTGTTTGTACATGCTTAGTTTTGAATTTTTCTGGTTTATTGGTGAATCAATATTGATATGTTGAACAAACTTAGAATGTGAAGTCATTATTAAAAATTTTACTTGGAAAAAGGCCTACTAATTTTTTAAAGCATTAAAACTGAATTTTCCACCCCATCATGTTACTGTGTTTCATATGATTTAAAAAAAAAAACGAACTAACAATGACATAGTATTCAACTTTGATAAAATCTAATTTGATGTAAATTTTGTCTAAGAAATGGACGGCTAACTAAAGCAATGAATAAAAAATTTAATTAATTAAATTTAAATGCTTTAAAAATTTAAATTATATTACAAATTAATACACAATTTCAGATTTTTTTTTGTTGTGTTTTGGTATAATTCTTAAAAAAATGAAAAAAAAAAAATGTTTTCTAATGTTGAGATTGTTTATTTTTGCATCCTTTAAGATTGAATGTGTTACCTTAAATTAATATTTTATACTTTAAAATTGCACTTTGTAAAATATATTTCCTTTTTTTTTTAATAAGTTAAGAATCATATTTCAGAAAATATTTTTCTTTTTTATTCAATGTAACAACTTTGATTGATTTATATGCATTTATCTAAATTCAAAATGTAAGCATATTCTTTAAATGATTATGTTAACAAAGATTTTGTAATTAAATATACATTTTATTTCAGTGGATATCTGGTCAGTGGGCTGTATAATGGGAGAAATGATAAGAGGCACTGTTTTATTTCCTGGAACTGATCGTATCCTTTCATATGTGTTCTTCTGTCCAAAATTATTTTATTATGTTTATTTTTAAATAATTTTTTTCACAAAAATGTTGTGCACACATAGATATGTATTACTTGCATCATATATATTTATATTGTTTTTTCTTTCTATATGCTTTCAATATGTTTTATTTAGTATTTTTGTAAATAATTTTACGCTGACCATTTTTTTAACAGCAAAGACACCAATTTAACTTAAGGTTTGTTTTAATAATCCTTAATATTCATTTACATTTACTTTACAATAATCAACATTTTAGTGTATTAAGTTTCATTTTGAATTTCTTTGGTAAGTGTTTTTCTATTTGATTTTTCCTTAACAGTTGCGTTTAGATATCGATCAATGGAATAAAATAATTGAGCAACTTGGAACTCCCTCACAAGAATTCATGAAAAGGTTGCAACCAACTGTTCGCAATTATGTTGAAAACAGGCCTAAATATGCTGGTTACACATTTGAAAGACTTTTTCCAGATGTACTTTTTCCTGCTGACAGTTCAGAGCACAGTCGATTAAAAGGCAAGTATTTATGTGTTTTAGATTTTGCTATTATTTCTTTGGATATGGGGCATTAAATGTATCACAATAATGCATATTAATATTTAACCTGCAAAAAATACCCCAAAAAACAACTACTCATTTTTTAAATTATGCAATGTACGTAAGAAAATTTTAATGAATATTCCCTAATATGTATTTGGAATGAATTGGAATGTTTGATTATTTTTATAAAGTTGGGACTTTTCAATGATCTGGCTTTTTTATATTGCTCAAAATATTTCTGTTTCAGTAAATTGCTATAGACAGCTAGTAATTGTATGAAATTCTTTAGGCCTCATGAAGCTATGATTTTTTTCAGGATGTAAACTACAACTAATCATAATAATTAATTTAAATTATTTCTACTTTTTTGAAATTGTATTTTCTCGATTGTGAATCTTGTAATTTTTTTTATTTGTTTTATTTATATATAGCTGTTCAGTCTGACTCATTTTGTCTCCAGCACTATATTTGGAATCATATTTGCAATCTTTTGCTAGTGTATTGTAGGTTATTTCTTCTGAGACAGCTTGCTCGTAGATTTATCATGATAATAAATGTCAATTTAAGTACTGCCATAATTTTATTCCCTTAGGATTATATCAAAATTAGGATGTAAATAACAATTTGTTAAATCAATTACAATTATTTATGTGTATTGTTATAATTAATTATACATATTCATGTTCTATTTTAATTATATATATAGCAAGTCAAGCACGAGACTTGTTATCAAAGATGCTTGTGATTGACCCTGAAAGGAGAATATCTGTAGAGGAAGCTTTGTTGCATCCTTATATCAATGTTTGGTATGAAGAAAGTGAAGTGAATGCTGTGAGTATAAAATTATAATATGGTCGGTATAATATTGAAAAGAAGAATTTGTTTCCCTTTTTAATATTTAATTACAATGTTTTTGAAAACTTTTTAATAAAAAAATGTTATTTATTTTAAGATTGACATTAATAATTTTTCTTTTCCTGTTGGATCACTTTAGAAAATTTTCATAGTAACCCCTGGAAAGAATATAAAATTCAAAAGTTAATTTTATAAGCTATCCCACTAGAGAGTTTTTTATTACAAAAATGGAATTTTAAAGATTTATTATATATAATTTTAATTCTCAAAATTTTTTGATTTTGCTTGCATATACATTTTTTCTTCTTGTGTATCTATATCCTTTTTCTGAAATAATTTAAAACATATTTCATGTTCTGTTTATAAATACTCGTTGTAACAGTCGATAACTGTAACTGAACTGCTAATGCCACCTGGTGTGTGGTATGGTTGTTAAGATGTCTGTTCTGCCATCAGTCTTGTGCGTGTTTGAGTAATATCCTTTTTATGTAGTTATTCTGATTCCTGTGATGTGATGGGTCCATGTACTGTCTACCCAAAATAAAAAAAAGGTTCTTAACTTACCTGGATGAGAGTATCTTCATTCAAATACTCCAAAATGCATTACACTCACGCATGCAAGACGTTACATCATCTTTTTAATAATTACTGTTTAAAAGAGTTAGAAAAAACTTATTTTTCTTAAGAATTTTGTAATTTTTCATGTAATTTAATATTTTATTGCATAAACTGCTTTCTGATTTTTCTATTCTAAACAATTTTTTCTTTGTTTTTCATATTCTGTGAAATTATTTCATAGAACTTTAACGGACAAATATTTTGGAAATGCCTTTTGTGTATGTTGAATCAAAATTTCTTTCTTTTTTAATATTTCAAAAATAAATAAACTAATACTAAATTTTATATGTACACTCAACATGGTAGATATGTTCTTTAGAAAACTGTGCAAAATAAAAATCATGTAAAAAATATATGCAACTTGTGGCAAATTTGGGGATACGTTCCACATCTTTAAATAACTGTATAAGATGAAAAACCTCTAAATATTTTTCGATAAAACCAGGCAAAAAAGCAATAAAACTATTTTACATGTTTATAAAACAAAAACGATTAATTTAAAAAAAAAAAATTAAAATTAGTGTACAGTGAAACCAGGCAAAAAAGCAATACAACTATTTTACATATTTATAAAACAAAAACAATTCATTTTTATTAAAAAAAAAAAAAAAAATTAAAATCAGTGTACACTGAAATTTTAGTCTGTAAGGATGTATAACATGTAAAAATGCAATCAGAAATTAGGAATAAAACTACTAACTAACAACTACTCATCACTACTTGATAACAAGCATGCATATTTAATAGGAACTGGATCAAAAATAGCATCAGTAGATGTGTCAGATATGTCTAGCACAACAACTGTTTGTTTTGATTCAAATAAAGAAATTCGTTTGTCATTAACAAACTCAGTTGTTTTTTGGTTTTTCAAGTTGCTTTTATAATTCTTGATATCCTGCTACACAAAACTTATGATTACATTAAAATTGTAATGCACGCTCAATGTCAGGAGCATTAGTAAGAAAATGTTGTTTCATACTTAAAGCAAATTTCAAGCCATCGCTAATTAAATCAGATGTTAATAGCAAGCTTCACCTTCATCATTATCGTAAATTGTCATGAATTAGCTCAAATGGTCCTCATCCAAAGAGCGTGAATCCCCAGATTTTTTTAAAATTCGTGCTGGAACTAAAAATTTGTGTAAAAAAAAAAAATCGTTAAATTTGTGTACTGTGTTATTTCAAAATCATGTAAAAAAAGACCGTATAAAAAAATGAGTTGGGTGTGCTGAAAATTTTTAATCGTATTTATTTTTTTGCAAATCAAATCCATTTAATATAATATGCATTGCAGTGACTTAACATTAATTTTTTTTTCCAAAGTTATATACTGAGGTAATGGTATTTCACATTTCTCTAGCATATTAATGTGGATAAAAAATGCATATCCTGAAAATTTTTATATACATAGTTGTATGGAAAATATATTAGTGTTTATCCACACTAATATATTTTCCATACAACTATGTATATAAAAATTTTCAGGATATGCATTTCCTGAAATGCATATCCTGAAAATTTTTATATACATAGTTATATGGTAAATATTAAATGAATAAATTCTTCTAAATTATGATTATAATAATTGAAATATTTGTAGGAGGAATAATAGAAACTGATGCACAAATAGTTATTGTTTGAAGAGAAAATGCTAAATAATAGAGCATATATTAATCTTTAAAAAAATCATAGCTTGGTCTATTTTTACTTAATATATATTTGATATTTCATTTGGAGTTTTTTTTTTTAAAAAATATTTGTTATTATATAAAGCAATTTTTCATCTTTTTATTTTGTAAACAATTTTCACCATTATAAACAAATATTTAAAATAAAATAGCCATGTGAAAAGGCATGGTTTATTTTTTTGAACTTGATCATGATTGTTGTAAATGCTATTAAGTTATGATATTTTTAAGCAATACTTTATATTTAGTATTTTATGAAAATGTATACATTTTTTATAAATTTTTGTTGGTTTAGAAATTTTATGTTTGTGATATTCCAGTGTTCTTGCTAATTAAAAATTTCTTTGGTTCTTAGAATTTGTTTAAATGTTTTAAATATTAATTATTAATGTTTAATTTTTGTAATTTATAGCCAGCACCTGGGCCATATGATCATTCTGTTGATGAAAGGGAACATACTGTTGAACAGTGGAAAGGTATTTTATATTTTATTATATTTAATAACATGAAATTTTAATTTTGTTGATTATTAGTTTTTCTCCTTGAATCAAATTGCACACAATTGTAAATATATATACATACACATAGTAAATACTGTACAGAAATTTTGCATCATAAATAACATACTGTGTTATTTTAAAGTTCTGCGTCACTAACAAAAATGTTGGAACATTTTTCTTACTTAAATATTCTGATTAAGAAATTAAGAAGCAGAAAGTGTTTATAAATAATTTTGTTCATAGTTTAATATAAATTTCAGACTTTTTTACACTATTTAAGTACCATTTAAAATTTAGAAGTTATTAAAAAATGAACATGGCAGAAGCAGAGTTAAAAAACCAATTTGATCCTAGCTTAGATTGGTTAGTCTGGTATTAACCTGCATATATTTTTTTTAGGAATTTTTGCAATTGTAAAAGGTAACATCATTAGTGAATATGGGCTTAACGGCAATATCACTAAATAACTTTTGATAAAAGATAGCTATATTACTTTTGATCAAATGTGTATCAAATGAACAATAGTACCTCATTGTTGCGAAGGTTTTTTTTTTTTTACATGTATTAAACTCCTAAATAGGACATATTCCAGTTTTATTCAAAGATGTAAAGCTAGTGGAAGCATCATTGACAGAGTATGGTCTAGTCACCAAATGTTGCTTAAACTACTTTATGAATGGGATTAATCAGGAGAATTGAAGTGCTCACACATTAATTGAGTGCAGCACAAATTGCTAAATGTTGGATTGCATGAGAAATTTTCAAGTAGGAATTTTTAGCTGTCAAAAATGCAAATATAGAGAAGATATCAAAGCAAAAGTGTACTGCCTTTGGTTGTTTCAACAATGTGATAAATAGTTTTAAGTGATGAAGAAACTTTCTCAATGGGCTGTATTTTTTACCACTTAACACTGGAGGAAAAGATGACTCTAAAATGCTTTTTATGTACAGTTAAACACCTGTAACCTTACACAATCAAATCATAATCCATAAATTATGATTTGATTATGTATGGTTACAAACAGTGCTGGAAAATTACAAACTGTTCAAGAGATTTTGACTTGTATTTTCCTGTATGTAATCTGCGGATTATGTGTTAAAAAAGTTTCAAATTTCGCTGTGCGTATTATAATGCTGCCGCAGATAATGTGATAAAAAACATTCTCCATCAGAAAAGCTTACAATAAAGTTTTGAAAGAAATAACATTTATGTTTTACAAAATAAATAACAGATGGCACTGAAACCTCTTACTCGGTTGACGTATTTCAGCTACAATCAGTTTTGTCCAATTACGTTCAAGAACGAATTTGGTTCATCGAAGACAAAATACTTAAAGGTACTAATAAAAGGAATTCTATCAAGTGTGGATTAGATTTACTATTCAGTTTGGATTCATCTTTCATGATAATTATGCACTATAATTATTAAGATGAGATAATTCAAAAGTAATGGTATCAAATTGATTGACCAGCCCAGTCACTGAATTAAATTTTTTTTTGAAATTTAAGTATAATTTCTATGAATATAAATTATTCATAGAATATTATAATTAATATTTTTATTTCTAATAGACTGCAGATTGGAGTTTTTCCATTGCAGGCATAGTACATTTCTCGGAAGCTGGTATCTTTTTAAATGCAGCGCCATACAGGCAGATACCAATCGCCGCTGGTAATTTTGATGCCCAGTTTCCTTCCTAGAGGGAGGCACCTGAGCTCTAACGCTGTGAACCTGCTCTAGGATTTAATTTTGCCGAGAGCACCCAAGCTAAACAGACACTCTAGGGATATTTTGCATGTCATATAATCATACAACATGGCCGCTGTCGATTTTCTGCATCATGAAAATCCACTGACTTGAGCCGAGATCAAACCCACAACCTTGGGTGCAGAAGGCCATCGACAAATCAACCATGCGACCCAGCCGGCTATTATAATTAATATAGATTTTTATATAATTATAAAATATATAACTATGTTAATTAAATTTTTATAATTTAAAGGTTATAACCTATGAGAGTGATTACATTTGCGTTGCACTCTTTTTAGGTCAATGGGTTCATTTCATGTGATGTAAGGTCACATGAGAAATGCAACCAGGTCTTTCTACAGCCAATTTTTACTGTGACTGGAAAAACTTTAAAAAATTACAAATTTTCTAATAAATTGAAATTATGAATAAGAAAATTATGCATGAATAAGAAAATGCATTTGGAAAAAAAATGTAGTGAGAATCTTAATGTCAACATGTTACTTTACAGTTTTTAAATTTGAAATTGAATTTTATGAGTATACACTGAGAAAGACAGAAATGTCAATTTTACTACACTGAAAAACACATAGCAGTTTTCATAGAACTGTTATGAATTAAATCCATTGTAAAATCATTGAATTTCTTTCATAGCGTGTAATATTTTTGTTAAAGAATATTTTACAATTTATGTATGCATGCAATGTAATTATTGAATGTTGTTCTCTTAGAATTGATATACCATGAAGTTTTGGAATATGAGCAGACTCACAATACTTTAGGATTAGGCCGTCCACTGACTGCTCACCATAATTCGCAGGCTGGTAAAGTTCTATTTAAATCTTTGAACTTATTTTTTTTTCCCTCTCCTAACATAGGACTTAAGAATTTTTAAAGCACATATTTTATTGTTTTTATTATATATTGACATTTTTTTCAAAAAAGACAATACTTATTTTTATGAAAAAAGTATTTTTTTTTATTAATATAAAATATCAATCTCTTTAATTTAAACTTTTAAAGAAGAATTAAAATATGTATTATGTTCAAGAAAATTTAAATGTTTCATTTCATGTTCAGCGGTAGTATTTTTAGCATTTAGGGTATTCAAGATATTTAAGGATGAAGAAAAATTTACTAGAAATCAAAATTTTTATCCCCTAAGATAAATAAATTTAGTTTTTCATTTTTGTGTTAAAAATTGAAGTCTCTGAATTTTTTTGTAATGATTTGTAAATGATTTAAATAAAGGAACATGAAAATAATTATAATTAAGAATATAACTCTTATAAAAGATAACTTTGCTCCTCTAATTTCTTTTATGATTCCTTTTTTTTATTGACACATTAGGATGATATATCTGTGTATTGAGAAAAAAAAATGATAGATGACATTAAGGAAATTAATAATTATGCCAATATCGATTGAATTTCATAGCTTAAGTAAAGTTTACTGTTTAAAATATTATTATATTCCTTATTTGTGTGTGTTTTTCTTCATAGAATTAGTATTCAGTATTCCTAAAGTGTGCAAAATTTTATGTTTTAAATATATTTTAAGGCTGATTTCTTGTTTTAAATAATTATATATAACAGAAATGAATTTTATAGCTAATTAGAATTTTCTAAATGTTGCAATAATGCTTTGTTCCAGTTTATTGTTTAATGTTGTTATTAATGTATTGAAATCATGCTTAATTAAGAAAAACAACATTTTTTAATATAAAAAAATATGATCATTTGTAGAAAGGCCAAAAACTTGTAAATTCAAGAATTTCATCATTATAACTGATTTATACTATTCATATGTTATTATTTAGATTTCGTGATGTTCATTGAGAGTAAAATATGTTGGTTTTATTCTTTTTTCAAAGATGGTGCAATAGAGGAAGACTGTTCAGAAGATGTTTCTGATCAAGCCTCCAATGGTCCCGCAATTTCATACAGTCATCGTAGATAGACATACATATTCTCTCCTTTGTCTTAGTCTTTGACTGCCACACCCACCGTATGTAGGGTTCTGTACAAACTAGTCGACAGTGGACAATGTTCCGTCTTTGATCCTGCCAAAACGTCGGCCGTTTACTAAGACGGACGTTCAGTTTCCCACTTTCCAGTCATTTAGCAAAGACTTAAATTCTTTACTGGAAGACAACAAACAATTAAAAAGAAGTGAATTTTCAAAGCTTAGTAGGTCCCACAAGCAATGAAAAATGAAATTATTTCGCTATTAGTGTAGTCCCTCTATGTATTGCATAAAAGCAAGGATTGCAGGAACATGTAACTACAATCCTTATTACTTTAATCTCAGGAGATTTGTATACTAATTGCGAAATATGGTTGTGCTTCCTTGATTATGGGACTTAGTGAGGTTTCGTAAAAGTCACGAGAGTTAAAATTGGACTGTAACTTGCTTCATATTTGTATTTTTTCTTTTTTTAAAAAGAAAAACAAACTTGTTTGCAATGCGATATATGTGGCATGTTCATAATGAGAAAAAAAAAATATTTATTTTTGTTGCGTTTTTATTGATATGAATTTCAGTTGAAAATTGTATATGCCTGTAAAGTTAAGATTGGCCAGGCTTATGTATATTTATATTTAAAAAAAATTGAGTGTTTCAAAAGCTATGTATATCAGTTGTTCATCGTATTGAAATTTCATATTTTGATTATATTTTTTATTTTTAAGATCAAAATTTGAGTTTATAATCTATTAATATGTTTTGTTTTATTTATAGAGGTTAGTAATCATAAACTGCCAAAAAAAAACAAAAAAAAACTTATTCTGTAACAGTGACTTGTAATATATTTATAAATGATTCAAGTATATTTATATTCTTTTAAAAAGCTATTGGAAGCAGAATTGCCAAAAATTTACTGAAATAATTCTAAAATTTATTTAAACATTTACACAATAAAAGTATAAATAATAGATTTGACTTTTTAAAATCAAAAATGAAATTAAGACCTTGCATATTTAATGTACCGAATCATGCTGTTTAATAATTAATAAAATGTATGCTTTTCCATCCATGCATTGCATTCATTTTTTTGTAAAGATAGATTAAAAGAACTGAAATACATAAGAAAATAATATTGATGTTAACAATCAATACTTATCCACCAGAATTTAATATAATTTTTGAAGAGTCTTGATCAGGACTGGTGTGTTTTTGATCTCCTGAGATGAATACACACTTTAAAAATAAAATGTCCATCAAAAAATTAATCTTAAAATAGTATGGTATTAAATAGTAGCTCATAATTATTTATGTTTTGTCTAGGATAATTGTTAAGGATCTATTTTCAAAATGGAAATTTTCTTGATTGGTGGTTTTCTTAGAAGTATAAATGTATTGTCATGATAAATTGAATACTAAATGTGTTCTATATCCAGCAATGTTTGACTTTTCTTTGCTCATGAATGTACATAATGAATTGATTTTAGAGCAGCTAATAGATAAAAATTAAAAGCTAATAATAAGTTATTTAAAAATTTATTTTGTTTTAAAAGTAAATTTCCAAATTAAGTATTAGTGTGAGGTTTTTTTTTAAAGTGTTTGTTTAGGAAGTGCAAATATATAATCTGACGAAAACAATTATTTTAAATCTTAAAAAACAGGAGACTCATTTTAATGTAATTTTAAAACATTTACTTTTTTCTTGTGTAAAATAATTGTATTTCTGAAATAAAGTAAGTGGAAGTGGTTGTTTCACAATCTTGTAAAATGTTATTATTTTTTTTGTACATGTTTTGTGTTCCAATTACATTAAGCATTAAAAATTGTATAAGAAAATCAAGTTTTATGAAATTATTTTAAAAGTATTCCTTTTACATGCAGATCAAGAATAATTTTTTTAATGTTGCTATTAGGGAATGAATTTTGGAATATAAAATGTGGAAGCAATGTATACAATTATGTGAATCAAAATGTTTTAAGTGAAATTTATATATAAAAGCTATCGCTTTTGAATAAACCAAAATGCTTATTTACAGGTATTAAAAGTCTGAAGTTTTTGATTTTCAAGAAAGAACTTCAAAATGCTTTCAAGAATTATTTTTAAAGTAATACTCATAAAAATTCATTCCCTAATTCTAATTAAAGAGTATCTCAACTCTTTTTGTAATTTAAAATCGCTCAACTTTTATTTTTATATTTGTGAGTTTTTTAGTGCATTTCAAATTCATAGATGTGGTATTTTGTGAGAACTGATAAGAGCCCAACACTTAAATCTTCCATTAGTACCTGGCATTGATACTATTAAATGGTGTGGGTGTGTTATTTGTATGTGCAGTAGTTCTCTCTTAAAATAGATTATCTAAAATGAATGACTGCAGGATTCAGTCATTATATGAAAGTATGCATTGAATTTGTTTGGTTTTGATGACTATAGTTCTTTTCATGTGTTGCAGTTTTTTAATATATCAATGAATGTTGTTGGAGAGGAGTGAATTATTTTTTAAAAAGGCATTTAACCTTTATACATTGCATTATTTATTGACCTATCTATAAATTTATATTTAAAACTTGGCAAAATCCATTTTTTATATTAATTGAGAAATGAACTTTCAATTCTTTATTCCATTTAGAAATATTGATATAAATTTAAGGTTTTTATTATCTTCTAGAATTTTATGCATAATACACAATAATGAATTAACAGAGAGTGGAAGTATATATATGTATACAAATAGAGAATAGAATCTAAATTTTTAAATTAAATTGTTTGAAAATTTTGTAGTGCAGTTCCTGTTCCATAGTTTTGTTTTAGAATTTTGGGAGTCAAATTCTTTAATCTAGAGAATTATTTATAAAAAATGGCTGTTGAACATATTATCAAGGTAATTTTTTTTCTTTAGTATTTTCCTACAAATTTGCACAGTTTTTAAACATGAATGTTTTTTAATGTTTCAGTTATGTAATTAAGTCTTTTCTGTTATTACAGTTATAAAAATAGTTTTTTAATTTATTTGTGCAATTTCACATAAGGTTATTCAAATGCATTGTCTTAAATCTACCATCCATATTTTTTTCTTAATTTTTACTGTATTAATAATTATAAATTGCTTTCAGTTGCATATGCTATGCTAATAATTTATATTCAGTGTGATTTATTGAAAAATTATTTTATGAATTGGCAGAAAATACAGACATTTATATTTTGGCAGCTCAGTTGTATATCATCTGGCATGAATTACATTTTTTTAAATTGCTGCAACAAAACTGTTATTTCCATACAGTGAAAATTAAAATTATTATTAAAAATGTCTTTGTTTTAATTTTCTTCATACAATACTACATTTCTTTCAAATTGGAATAGCATGAGGAGAAATATAGGATATGTCTTTAAAGCAAATCTGATTTCAGATAATTTGATGCCCATCTATAAAAATTTAAATAAGAATAGTAGGTTGAAATTTTTTGCAATAAATTAAATTTGTCAATTTAGAATGGTGTATTCACATTGTGAATACTACTTAACAGAATTGGATTTACAAAACATCACATCTTGATTATATAAATGATAATCCCTTATAGAATTGAAGCTTCTAAGTATCAGAGTAAGAGATACAGAAATGTTAAAAATGTGGAAACTGATATATTCATTTCCATAAATTAGTATTTTTTAAACCAAAGTATCATTATTTATAAAACATTCATTTTAAGTAATTATGGAGTTCTAAAATTTTTCAAATAAATTTGGTATTTTTTAAAATTAAAGCAAAAGGTGGGAAATATATCATGATTTAACAAACACTTTTCAGTGGTAGTTATAAGTATAGACTTAACACCATTTAGTCTTCAGTACTATTTAATTTTCACACAGAACATTACATATATATACACACCAGTACAATAAAATATTGTACAATATATAAAGAGAAGAAAGACTAGATATGGAATAAACATATTTTAATATACTTGTGAATTGGATTATTGTATATACATGTATATATACTAAAACATAAGTTTGATACAACCAACAACAAATACAAACAGCAATATATATATATATATCTTATTCTCTAGTTCAATTCAGGAATGATAGATAAAAGTTTCAATATACGTAATAAATTTTACTAATTTCATTTGGAAACTATAACTACCAATAAAAAAAAAGGGAGTAACTGCATAATCATGCAGAAGTTGATCAATTTTTGCTGAAATTTACAAAATAAAAATATTTAGTTATACGCAAATTCAAACAGTAATGTAAATATTAAACTTGAGTTCAATTTAAAGTAATTATATGCATTAAATATAAAGAATAAGAAATTGATTTTTTGAGGAAAAAATTTTTATATTAAATAAATATTACATTACAGCTATATATTAAGCTATCAAGAGAGATCACAAAATTTTGTGCCACAGTAATGCAAATATATCTTGGGCCTATTTTACTTGTCTAACTTTTTACGGAAACATGCTGTTAAAGGAATTTAAAGTATAGTGAGATTCAGGTTTGTTATCAAGACATATTTATGATCACATATTTATTCAAAAATTTCCACAAATTGCAATAAGAGATTCATTTAATTCCTTTGAACACTTATATATTTGGATAATGGAACATTTATTCAACTAATGATCTAAGTATACACAAAATTCACTTTGGAATAATTTCTTCATAACTTAATTTCATTAAAAATTAATTTTTAAATTTCATAGCCTATCATATTGAAACATATTTAAGATGCAAATAACTACATTTGACAATGTCAGCTAGGTGGCTTAGAGGAAGCATACCCACCTCGTAAGCCCAAGGTTGTGGGTTTGATACTAGCTGGAGTTGCTAGATTTTGTGGATGCGAAAGTCGTAGGCACGCATGTCATGATTATGTGACATGTAAAAGATTCCCTGGGTAACAATTTGGTTCTGGTACTCTCGGCAAAATTAATTCACAGCAATATTTAGCATCCAACGAGAGCTTGAATTAAAATGAATTCAAGTGTCAAATATCTGGGAGCTAGAGCTGCCACTAGACAGTGTCACTGCTAAAATGACTCTCACATGGGGGTTTGCTATGTCTGCTAAGGTTTGTGTACCAAAATGCAGCCCATTCGGAAAAACAAAATTTAGAAAGTCAATTTATTTCTCCAGAGAAATGTCTTTCAGAATGTGAATGCTTGACTAATTTTTTAAATCAAGAGTTGCTTTAAAAAGCAGTATAAGTAGAGCAAAAAAAAAAAGGCAAAATATATGAACATTTGAAAAACTAAGAAAATAAAATTAATTTGAAGCATTTAATTAAAATGGAATCTTTGTTTTTTGATTTAAACGTTTTAAAAAAGAATGTATAATGTAAAAATATCACAGAATCGATTTCTTTACAATAAAATTAACACATATTCAACAATAATGCATAAACATTTGACGTATACTTGTGCAATATAAAAAAATATTTAACATCTAAATTATACATTTAATTGAAATTAACATAACATTGTTTCACTTATTGTTCAATAATACTTAAATTTTGATATGTACTTGAAAAAATTAGATGATTTATTTTCTTTGCTTTGAAGCATATCTTCAATTGCTTTTGCATGATCTTTAGCAAACCAATATGATTCAACCCATTCTTCTTGCATCCATCTGGGGTAAAGAGAAGAGAAAATCAATTTAATGAAATACTTATAACTTTTTATAATACATGAAAAACATTTTGCAAATACAGTTGGATTTCTATTTAACTAAGTTGCTAAATCCCGAAAAAAAGCTCGTTATAAACCACACAAAACAAATTTTAAATTTATGAATACTATATATTACTTAAAAAAAATTATTCAAGCTTTTTTGAAAATTAATATCTTTATCTTATGTATCTTGCCCATAAAAAAAAAGAAAGGAAAACAAGAAAAAAGAATGTCACGGAATATACTGTATTTTCAATATTTAGAAAATAATTTTATATTAAAATTAATTGGTTTTAAAGACATTTTCTAATTTAAAGCATACAAGTAATTTTAAACACATATTTTATAACTAGAAATTCTAAACATACATTACCACATGCGTCCTTAATTACTAATAAAAGCTGTCAATTTTGATTGAAAAAATGCTTGTTTCTCAGTATGACCTTACATCTTGGCAATGCATCAAAAATACCTTCAGGTGCAATATTTTTTCTAAAAATTATTCTAGCCATCCATTGCAACCTTGAAATTGGTCATATCCCAATGCCTTTACAAATTGAAGAGCTTTTTCTAAGGTCCAGAGATCAGAACATTTTTATCTTGCATTGTGTGTATCCGCTTCAAAATTGTTTCGTCGAAATTTTCATAGATGCATGTTCTTAAAGGTTTTGAACAAGAATTCCATGAATCATAATTTTGTTACTTATTTCGTTTTATAAAATAGTTGATAAGCTATTTAGAGGAATACCAAATTGTAAAGCAATATCCATTTCCTTGATGCCTTTATCCCTTTCTTGAAGAATTACATTTGTTTATTTGATGGTTAAGCACTTACGTTTTGACATTTTCGAGCTACAAGAAGCGAAGTTACCAGTACCACTGATCAACACTACAAATAAACAGAGACTAGTTCAATGACATGGGGACATGAGACAACTCTACCATGGGTGAAAAGGGATAACAAAAATGTTTCT
This sequence comes from Trichonephila inaurata madagascariensis, assembly GCA_019973955.1. Lineage (NCBI taxonomy): Eukaryota > Metazoa > Arthropoda > Arachnida > Araneae > Nephilidae > Trichonephila > Trichonephila inaurata. The sequence continues at coordinate 104,636 of BMAV01014315.1, read as the reverse complement.
AGGGAACTGGACAATGGGGGGCTAAAGGTTGCACTTCTTGGATGAAACGCCCAGAATCCGATTGCTCTCGGCGAGTTAGGCACCTAATAAAACAAGTTCAAGATTTATAGTCACCATAAAATGTGTTAAAAGAGAGAATAACTTGAAATGTCCAGAAATACTTTGAAAATAGGGAGAAAACTGAATGACAAGGAGAAAAAAAACGTTATATAGAAAATGCAATTTGCTATCGCGAAGTTATTTTACAAAGGAAATTGTGAAATGTTCTTGGTTCCAGGAAAAAGTTCGCTATATGGAGATTCGTAATATGTGGGTTTGACTGTATTTTTAAAGCTTTATTGTTGAATATAAATTTTTCCATAACATTCAGTAATTTTACCCCAGGCCTTTGGCAGTTTTATTTAGAGTTACTGTGTTTATTAAAAATATGGCCAGCTATTACAAATAGATTTGGAAAGTTTTTGCCAAATAAATAACATTCAATGTACAAAAACCAAGTATGTGAAATAGAAGAGAGGGAGAAAAAACTTAGTGTATGTTTCTAACTTAGAGTAATTTTTCTATAGTTGTTTCAAATTGCCATGCAGGTAAAAACAGGATCTGTTCTTAGTCTAGAAATTCTGGTACATTTGATTAAAAGTGAGCATATCTTTAAAAAATTCCAAAATATCAGCTAGTTATACTTGCATATTATAACATTACAATTCTGCTTGTGTGACACCATTTGTTGTTCATTAAGAATAAGAATATGAAAAAAAAAAGTTATTAACATAAACAATTATGTAGAAAAAAATAATTGCAAGCCACAATATTTTTTAGGCAGCCTTCATTAACATGTTTACATCAATTTTAGATAGGAATAATACTAACATAATAGTGCTATCAAAATAAATGCTTTAAAGAGAATGGATGTTTAAATAATTACTTGATGTCAAGCTTACTTTTTAAAAATAAATATTTTTAGCATTTGTGGAGAAGTATAATATAGATTTATCAGATTCTTTCCAATTTCTGCATTAAAAAATAAGTAAAGCTATAGCTTTATTAAATTATTATGCTATAATTCTCATATAATCCTAACAGTATTTTAATGCTAGAATGAAAATCTGTACTCATAAGGAGAAAAATTAAAGCCTGAAAAAATCTAGCAAGTAAAAATATATTTATTTGTTTTGTGTTTGAGGAAAAGGTTTAAAATTGTTAATTCTGAAAAAGGGACATAAGACTTTTGGGTTTATTTTTAAAATCCTAATGCTTCAAATTATTTTCTCTTTTTTACTCTCTTCAAAATAATAAGAGGAAATGTTCAATATGATGTTAGTAGGTTTTAAAAAGAAAATCATGCTTTAACTAAAAAAGTATTTTAATTTAGGATTAGCTTTGATAACAAGTTCTTATAATGCTAAAACTGGTTTTGAAAAGCTAAAAGCCAGCACATTCATGTCATTTTGTACTTGCATCTATATTTACTCATGCTGATCTTCATGCAAGAAAAACTTTGCTCACAAATACATGTCAACTAAAATGTAAAGAACAATTCCCTGCAGATTTCTTCATACATGAAAATCTTTCAGCTGATAAAAATTCATAAAAGTCAATGTCATAGCATTAAATATTTTCTTAAAACTGTGATCCAATTTCAAGCTGTAGCTCCTCTCTCTAGTGCTGTATCAAATACCAGCAGTAATGGGATAACAATCCTGAAATCTTCTGGTGACCTAGTCTGGCAAATCCTGCAGATGATTTCTTTCATAGAAACACTTTCAGGTACTTTGTTTTCCTAATAGTGAAAAATAAAGGACGAATTCTTTAATCGCCCACAGGAAAGAAATCTCGATTCAAATCGGATGTTCTGACTGTCTTGGCAAACCGCATAAAAACTTTTTGTGGGTTGTTAGTTGCTCACCCCTGCTTTAAAATCTATTAAGATCAGTTCAATAGTAAGTAGGTGAATTTTTCTATTTCTGGTAATTTTGTGTTCAAAATAAGGACATGACTAAGCAATGAATCCATTGATGTTCTATACTTTTTGAAGTCATATTTTATTACAAAGAACATTTCAAAAGTAAGTTTCATCATTTTTTTTAAAGATAAGATATATACTACCCATGTGAAACAAACAATGACCAAAAGAAACTACATTCTTTGTTGGTAAAACAATAGAGGTAGCATCAGTATAGGAGGAATGACTTGTGCGTAGATTACCAAAGAAACCAACGAGGTTGTATAGAACCTGCGACACTCAGATTCGTAGCCTAGTAACATAACCACTAGACAAAAGTGATCACTTCTGTCTGGACGCTGTTACTGGCTTATGTAGATACCACCGCTACATGCAACAGAAAACTGGCTTGCCCATGGTTATTACAGTACAAATCACAATGCCAGGCATATGTACTGATGATGTGGCTACAAATAAAAGTGTGTGCTATTATCCAGTATCAATGGACATGTGAGAGTAGAGTGCCCATCACATTCATGGGTGCCTACAGATCATATATCGTGACATGTGTCCAACAAATGGTTGATCTTTGGTGTTGCATGTTGAGTGAAGGAAGGCAGAATGTTGAGGATGATGGTTGAAGTAGGCGTCCTTTCACATCAACAAATAAAGTGGGTGGGAGTGATTATTAATGTCGTACTATAAATTAATGCTAAATGTACCATAACTGGTCAAAAGACCTGTTTTGCTACGGTAGAAATAGGTATGTATTAAGTGTTGGTATGTTTAGTGTTAACATATAAAAACAACAGAGTGCTATAGTACAGGACATGGTGTTAGTGGACCATGGAGTCATAGTGTTGTTTATACTATGCAATACTTCTGCTCATGTCCATCACGTGATCCATTATGTTCTGGGATACCAAAAAGTGATAGAAAATTCCTGTTTAGAACCCTCACACCCCTTGAGACATGGGTACATCCCATTAGCCCAAAAACCAAGGCCACCTTAATGATGTGGAAGCACATCCGAGTTCAAAAATCTTACAAATCAGTGCTGGGATGGAACAGGCATCAATTCCTTGCATCACAGGGCCCCAACTTTGACCAGAATGATTTTATCAATTTGATTGGAAGCTATGATAAATGACTCAATATCAATATATAACAACCATTTCATAAAATAGTCCAAGATGTATATGATGTCGGGATGTAATTTTTTTGGCAATAAAGTTTCTGTGAAAAAAAATGACAAAACTTATTTTCAGAATGTTCCTAGTAAATAAAGAAAACAATAATTTACATACATATAAAGTAATTCGTAAATTTTTAAGGGTTTTATTTTGTAATTTTTTTATTTTAATAATTTAATGTATGTAAATATCTTTTTTTTGTGTGTGTTTTTAAATTATACATAAAAAAAGAATTACGAAACTCCACTTAAAGTTTTAAATATGTCTTGTTTTTATTTGTAAAAAATTCAAAACTGGATTAAATCATGTTCATAGATAGGTTAAAACTCGAAAACTAGCTTTTTAAAGAGTTCGTTTTTGTATAAACTGTACTATAAATACATAGATAGCACTGACATGTCTAGGAGTTAGGCAAATAAGTATTTTGAAAGGAAGCAAAAATAGATTAATTGTCTATTTATTTAGGAATGAATGGCTTAGGGCAAGAAGTCCATTCCACATATTAATTTTGTGAAAGAAGAAAAAATTCCCCATAAACAGAGCCTTTTCCCTTTCTCTTGAATGCTGATGTAGCTAGTTTTCACAGTATACAGACCAACAGCACAAGGTATTGGATTACAGCATTGTTTATAAAACAAAAGAGGAGGATTTTCATGGACAGCTTTCAGAAAAAGCTATTTTGTTATCTGAAAGGTACAGTTTGGTGGAACATAAAGAAATAGTACTTATATATCTTCACAACTACATTGGCAACTCTTTCAAGAGAAGTATTACACTTTACATAGAAAAAAAAATATTTGTTATCTGCAAGAAAGTTTTCATAGACATCATTAAAGTTTTTATTACTTTTAAAATTAAAATTTGGTTTATCATAAGTACCAAAATATAACTGCAAGATATAGTATAGGACTTCAGAAGGGAGGAAGGAGAATACATAGAGATACGCATGGTACTATAGAATACATGTTTTTTTTTAAAAACATAAACAAGCCAGATTTGTAAATTTTAAGGGCAGGATTGCTTTATGCATTCCCCCATTCTGGAACAAGCCTCAAATGATAGCTTAGAAATTATCATAATTCATTTTAAAGAGACAGATATTAAAAAAACTTATTTGTTTTTTTTTTTAAATCAAAACTACAAAAAAAGGTTTAACTAAAATTTTTTTTAACTATTAATAAGCCTGACAAAAATACAGATATAAATAATTCATACCAAATTTCAGTGTTTACAGAGAAATGTAATATAATCTATGTTTTCATTTAAATGTCTTTTCAGCTACCATTATATGAAATATTTCTTCTTTAAACTGAAAATAAGGAAAATATTGAATAGCTCAGTAAGTTTTTCTCTCTCATAGGCCTAATTAAATACTTTTTCATTACCAACTAAACTAACAAGATTAAAAAGCAACAGAATTTTAAAAAAATGCTAAACTTTTTTTTAAAAAAAATGTACAAGGCAACATTTTTTGTGCATTTTCCTTTTAAATATGTAACATTTCAGTGGCCATATAGCGAGTTAATATGATCAGAACATAAAAAACTAAATGCTAAACTTTCCACGGTCATTTTATAATATATTGGAAATTTCAAAGCATAAAATATCCTTCATACTGAATTTTACGGTAAACACAGTAGCTAATATATTAATATTCAATCTTGATTTCTCACTTGTCCAAAAATCATTACCAACTGAAAAAAAAACTTTCAACTTCTGCATTAGTTCCAGGGCAGCACAACGTAAATTCAATAAGAATAACTAAATTTTCATGAGGAATGCATTCATTTTTGAAATGGTTTAAGTATTTTCACCCATCTTTTATTAATTTCAGCATGTTGGTTTTCCAGTTGTTCTAATTTATTAGAATTTAAATATGCATTCAGTCTTCTTTCTTCTTCATACAGACCATTGTCATCAATTTTAATACCAGGCATTTCTTTCGATAAAAACTCAACACAATTATCTATATTTGCCCACATTATTTGCGATGAAGTCAAAAAACACCATTGAAAATTGTTATTTCCTGTGATATTTGTTTCAGACCAATCTTCGACATATTGGAAATATGTTTGGTTCATCTCTTAATATAGAGATTAAAAGATCGGTTTTAAAATATGGAAAAGGAGGACACTTTTCGAGGAAGGACAGAACCTATAAAAGGAGGACCATTGGCCACTTTAATATTAGCATTAAATATCTTTTACAATGGCTTTATTCTAAAAGAGTTAGACATTTAATTAGAACTTTAACTAAGCACAGTAACTAACTAATTTAGTAACTAATTTAGAAATAGTAATAAAACTAGTGCAGTAATGATAACAAATGATAAAAACAAAGAAAATATTCCAAATTCTTCAAATATTAATTTAACAAAATGATACAAAACAACTTTAGTACATATAAACCCTATACCATTAGCATCCAATGGAGAATTTGAAAAAAAATTCCAGAAATTATCTTTTTGGGATGGTATTAAACAACTCATAACATTTTTGATGATAAATTGTTGGCATGGTAATAATATATAAGAGTACCACTATTACTTAAAATATTACTTATAACTTCAACAAATTTCATTAAAATGCACTTACTCATCATCTTTATGAGTTGACAGTGTGAAAACTGACTGATGAGGTTGAGGACAGTTCATGTGTTTCCTGTTGGCAATTGACACCTGTTGAATAGGTTTTTGAATTTTATCACAAATATAACATTCAAATCCTCTAATAAAATCTAGTCGGTTTGGATCATTTACACCCCAGCTTCTTTTTGACAAATGGTCTTTTAAAAACTCATTTTCAACTTTTTGTTCCTTGTATTCCAAATACTGATTATATAAAATATCGCTTTGATCTAATTCTTCAATAAAATTAGCAAGATCATAAGGATCGCCGAAATCATCAATCATAATAACTGATTCATTTGATGGTAACCAATCTTTCACAGTATCAGATCCTTTATAAATTGGAATTGAGCCAACATACAATGCTCTATATAATTTCTCAGTAATATAATCATCACAAACGGCATTTTCATAAGCAATATGAAATTTATATTTTGATATGAACGAGAACAGCTCCTCTTTGTCATAGGTTTCAGTTGATAAAAGCTGAGGAGGGAGATCTTTATTGTGAAGACATTTCCCATAGGAATCTACGTCCATGTATTTCATTAACTGCTTAACATAACGATCTCTATCTGATGCAACATTGCAATGTGACTGCAAATATAAAATTGGGGCAAGACCCTTTTTCCTATATTTATTTTTTTCTTCAATTGGTACAGGTTTTCTTTCAGTGAAATATTCAAGAGATGGTATAAACTGGGTAGTCAAAGGGAAATCGGATTCTCTAGAGAAAGTAGCAGTGTAATTGAATAATTTAATACCAACTGTATGAGAAAAAATGAAGTTGTTCATAGGCGATTCCTCATGGAGTAATGCCCAAAGATGATTATTTTTTCTAGGTAATGGTAATTTCTCTCCACTGAAATCAGTTCCATATAATATATAAGCTACTGGAACGTGATCATTCCCAGGGTTTCTCCTTTTGCTGGAAAGGCATTTTCCAGACTGACATTTGATTTCCGTCACATTCTCTTCATGAGGAAATAATAAATCAGACCACCATATTATCAAAGGCAGATTCTTATTAACAGAATCTTTAGTAGATTCAATCTCATTTAAATATATAACTGATATAATCAATATGAATCTAATGAAGAGAAAATATGACATTTTAAATTTCTTGCGATGTTACTGCTCTGCTTAACCTTTGTTAATTAAAATTGATGCAGATTATACGCTCTCTGGTGTAATTTATTGACACTACAGATTTAAGTTTTGATTTAAACTAATGGTCACAGTGAAAACATGATTTTCTTCCTTTTTTTAGGATTGCAAAACAAGTGTCGATTTAAACAAATAAATTCAATATTAATTTATTTTCAGCAAGTGAGATTGACTTTTTTAGTACAAAAATAATTCTAAGAATTTAAAAATTTTAGAGTTTCCTAGTAAGGAAGCATTGAAAAACACTTAAAGTAGAAGAGTTTTTTAATCTTGGCAGAGCCTCTCAAGATACTGAAACCGCTTCTCATATTTTGATTTTATTAAGTAAAGTGATTTGGCAACGCCGTTTCGAGCAGACGTATATCGTGTTCATATGTGCGCCAAATGTGCGCCTTGTGATCACGCTAACGGTACCGATCGTAGTTTGTGTTGACTTTGCTTGAGTGTGGAAGCTTTGTGATGGCTTTAATGCCTTTGAAAAGGATGCCTGAAATTGCTTGGAGTTTAACAAATATAACTTTTGGAATATGGAGGCAAAATAGTTCCTTTTGCATGTATCAAGTAAGTTTACTTTTTTTAATTTCTTCTCGTAGGTGTGGTGAAATCGATATGCATCTTTTAGACTTGATAACCTAACAAAATAAATTTAAGATGAACCACCTTATTGTATATTTAATGCTTAAAAAATGTTCTGAATTCAACTAGTACAGCTTGTTCTTTATAAGTTAAGGAATTTTGTCAAGTGACTTGCAATTTTTTGTGACATCTAGTTTGTTTAATAGAAGGACCTGTCAAATCGAATGACAGCTGAGTTATGAAAACAATCACACGTGGTTATATGAAATGAAAAAAATGAATTAATTTGGTATGACACCGGAATAATGTCATCGTTAATGTTTCATAAAAGCAAAAAGTACTATTTTTTTCAAATGATTATTTTATTTAAAGAAAAGTAACAAAATTTAAAATACGTGACATAAATGAAAATAAATGCTTAACATTAATAAATGTTTATTGCCTTGGGAATTTCAAAACTTAAGCATATTTTTATAAATTTTTTTAAAAAAATTAATCGTTTCTTAATGTATCAGAACCATTAAATTTTATTAATATTTATGTATTTTTTAAAATATTGAAGACCTCCTTTGAAAAATACATTTAAATGAGCTTTTGATAGTTTCTATGTTATGCTTATGTAATTTTTGAGAAATAATTCGATTCCTCGATCTGTATTTGAAATGGTAAGAATATTTGTAAAATGATGTAGTCATGCCTCATAAACTTTTAGTTAAAAAAGGTTATTTTCTTTTTAAAAAATTAAAAATTTAATGTTTAATGAACATTATATATATTTCATATTTTAGATGAAAAATTGAATATCTATTCTACATAATCTTCATTTATAGTGTACATGCATTTTTGTAAAAGTGTTTGATAGTCAAAGGATTTTTTTTTCTTTTAAAATTAGTTGACGAATTTACAAATTTAAATTTTCGGTTGTCGTTAATGAAGAAGCATGTCAAAACATAAAAAATATTTTTATGAATCGCTGATTTGCACTCGATGTTTTAAATATCTTCGTATAAATTTTTTTTTTTATTTTTCGATGAAAGTAAATGAATTTAAACCCTTTTCTTTTTTAGATTTACTTTCAATTTTATATTATTTGTTGAATGATAGTGACTATTTATAGTAATAGAAATTTTTTATGAAGTTTTGAAGATAATTAAAAAAAAAATACTTGTGTATCCACAATGTGTGTACTTATACGTTTTATTTAAAATACCATTTTCTTAAAAAGTCGCTTCCCTGCAGGATATGTTGTGTTGCAGGAAACAGAACTTTCTCTGGAAACTTAGCTGGGACAACAAAAATAATACGGAAATAATTGTATCATTTTGTATTATCTGATTAAAGTTGTCATTAAATAAGTTTTAAAGTTTTAAAAAAATTCTATTAAAATTTTTAATTATTGTACACTTTTTTTCCTTTTATTGTATTTTCTCTCTAATTTATTTCTGCAAATAGTATTAATTCTGAGTGGAAAGATATATATTTTTAAAAAAAGTATATATCTATAATAATTTTTTACAGTAAATGTCATTAATTATTCGTTTCTTTTTAAAACATTAAAAATGTTTTAGACAAAAAGCAATTGTGTGTGTGGTGTCTGGTATTTTGATATATTCCCCGATTTATTCTTTCTCCAATAATAAGTTTCTTATAGCAATTTATTTTATTAAATTTTTTCATCAATATATATTTTTTGTTTTTAGGATCAATTAATCACAATTTCTTAGAATCTTTTAACTTGTCGTTACCTTTTTTAAAAATCATATTTTACCGTTGAAAAAATATCAGTTTTTAATTTTATTGATAAATAAATTTGTATATAGGCAATTAAAAGGTGAAAAATAATCCATATTACAATCAACTTTTTTTTTGTTTATCCAAGTTATGTAATATTTGAGAGGAATGTAATTTTTTGTTTGCTTCCCGCTGTTTTAATATTATTTGTCTGATACCAAACGAATTGAAAGGAAAAAAAAAAAAGTTGGGCTCGCATTGTAAAATCTCGCTTTTATGAAATGTCATGTTTTAGGTACAAAATGCGATCCTCAACATGTTTTTAATGTTAAATGTTACAGAGAATTAAATCCATAAAATTTTTACCTTCAAATTTCGCACAAAGATATGAAATTCCACTTGACTGATATTGGGCTGTGTTTTTTTCTGCTGTATAAGTACGAAAAATGACCGATAGACCCCGACCGAATACAATTCACGGTATTTACCAATAATTAGTCACACAAATACACAGATGTATATTTGTGACTATTTATTGGTAAATACCGTACAATCTGTCGAAAGGATGTCGACGAGCTTTTCATCCTTATCGAAACGGATGTCAAATAATGAAGGGGGGAGTAGTAAGGAACTTATTTTTTTAAAGCTAGAATAATTGCATAACATTGTTCGTAATTAAAAAAAAATGCTGTATTTGATTAAAATTTGGTTAGATTTATATTGAGATGTCAAACACACACACACCACACTTCTAAGTAATCAACAAATTTTGCTGTTGTGTGTCCTAATTTTGAAATTTATAATTATTAAATACCGTAAAGTTACGATTATATATATATCAGGGGGGGGGGGACCCCTACGGATCAATGTGCCATTTTTTTCAAAGAAATGTTTAATGAGGTATAGACGTGCCGTCAAATAATTTGATTTGTGATTATTGGGAAAATAACAAAACTAAATACTAACAATTCAAAACTCTATTTATTTCGAAAAAAATACATTTCGCACCTTATAGTAGTAAATATTTTAGTTATACGAGTAATTCAAATTAAAGTAACATTAGTGTGATTTCTGTTGTGCTGTTGATAAGATGAAAAATTACTTGTTAGGATTGTAAGGTGTTTCGTTTAGAAAAATGCATGTTGAATAGGAGTCATCTGTCAAACAGTTTCTAAACGAATTTTTAATGCTATTCATCTCTGAAAATAATGATTCGCAGGCGGGGGTAGATGAAAATATGGTTAAAATAGATGACCCAGGTTCTCTTCAAACAGTTAAATGTATCTGTAATCGAAATCCATGTTTCCGAAATTTCATTATTAGCATTTTTACTTGAAATTGCTTGTTAATCCTTTTGTTTCACTCAATTCCAACTTTCTCCTTTTTCAAACAAATTTTTGAATCCATAATAAACTAGACTGGAAATTAATCAGTTGCATTTCAAAATTTTCATTTTCCAACCAATCGAATTGGGACACAAGTTCAGTTTATTAAATTAAATCACATCAAGGTACATAAAAAAAACTTGAACGTTTCCGATCATTCTTAGAACTGAGAAAATCTCGCTGAAAACTGCGACCGATTACTCGCGTTTGTTAGTAATACTTCATATTGAACTTTGTTATTTTGAATTAAAATGCAAACCGTTTTGATCGGTGGCGTGCCCAAAATATTGTGCCATCAATGGCACGCGTGCCAGTGGTTCGCCATCCCTGATACATAAATCGTTGATACGTTTAAAAAAAAATATCTGAAACTTTCTGATTATTAAGATGACCATTTTTTTACAATGAAAAGGAGGACGAAAAATTCAAGAAAAAATTACAACTTAAATATATGAAACGTTCTATTAATTCAAACAAAAATACGCTAGTTACTCTTACATTCTTTTCAATTATTATCTTAGAAGAGAATTTTTCCATTGAATGAATTTATTTTTTGTCAACATATCATTTTCTAATATATCGGAAAGTTCGAGCAAAAAGTATCCTTCATACTGAAATTTACGGTAAGCACTGTAGCTAAAATATTAACATTCAATTTTGATTTCTACTAGTCACTTAACAAAAATCATTACCAACTGAAATGGTTTAAGTAATTTCACCCATTTTTTACCAATTTCTCAGCATGTTGATTTTCCAATTCTAATTTATTAGAATTTAAATGTACATTCAGTCTTCTTTCTACTTCAGACAATTGTCATCGATTTTAATATCAGGCATTTCTTTCGATAAAAACTCAACGTTATTTTCTATATCTGCCCACTTTACTTGAGACCAAGTCAAAAAATACCATTGAAAACTGTTATTTCCTGTGATATTTGTTTCAGACCATTCGACATTTTGGAAACATGTTTGGTTCATCTCTGAATACAGAGATTAACAGATAATTTTTAAAATATTGAAAAGGAGGACAAAAAGGACACTTTTCGTGGAAGGACAGAACCTATAAAAGGACTGTCCTCCCTAAGGTTACTTTATGATTATGAATGTTGCTACTATCTTTTTGTAATCTGTGTATGAATTAGTTGTAGTGAGAACATTTGGAGAGGGCTGCTTACTCAGATATTTCCTCGTCACTTGATCGAGGTTTATTACGAACGCCTTTGTATTACTTCTTATTGCGATGGTAGATAATCCCTAATCGGTGCCTATAATAATATTGGAAAGATGTTAGAATTGGCCTTGTATTTATATGAAAAAATTTCTATACCTTTCAATTATAAAAGCGTACCAATTAACGATGATTCTAGCATTTATGTTAGAGAAAGAAATGAAGAGAGATTTAATACATTTTTCAAAAAATAAGCTTTTTTTTTAAAAATGATTCCAAATCAATTACGTTAAATTGTAATGTTTTAATTATGGATATAAGCTTCCAGACAAAATTTTTTAAAAAAAATTAATATTTATAAATGTTTCATTTAAGGGCTTCACTAAAACTTATCATAATTAGAAGTTACTTCAAGAATTTTTTTTTTTTGACCAAATATTTGATTAGTTTGAGAACTACCGGTCTAAGTTGATAATACTTTTGTTTTAAGTTGAATTTTGAAGCTGAAAAGGTAGAGGGGATAGAGTATTAGTTAATTAAGAAAATTAAAGTCTCAGCTTAGTTTTTTCAGTGTTTATAAACTATGACTGCTTAAAACACTTTTGCCTTAACAAACTTTTCATTGATATTGGATCAGCTAGATCAGTAGTCTTCAAACTTTTTCATTTCACGGAACCCCTAGAACTTGAAGGTGATTTCGTGGAATCCCTAGAACTTGAAAGTGTTTTCGTGGAATCCCAATCCATACACATACTTAAAAGAATATATCTCAAAATAATATTTAAAGTAGATCAACATGTTATAGGCACTTTATGTAAAGGCAATTAAAAAAAAGTATTGCATTTATTATATTAAAAAGTTCTTATCTAATATTTTAAAATATAATTTAATCATTAATAATTTTAATTTGTGATTCGAGTGTCACACCTACAATGCATTATATTAAGTAATTGGAATATATGCTAGTATTTTTTACACAAAGTGTCGAAGTCTATTGAGATTAAATACAATCGCATCACTTATTCTGAGTTTAATTTGTTTTTATACATTGTCTTTGTAGCCACTTACTTTATAAAAAATATATTTCACTTAAACACAATGTTAGGAATGGCATTAAAATGTTTATTTTGCTGTGTGATAAATCCCGTGTATTTTACATGAATTTGCAACTTAAAATTTAGAAGCTGTTCCTGCTTAAATTTAGATCTAGAGATCAACTTTGTAGATATGTTGTTTCATTTCCTCCATTATAGGTGTTGTTTCCCCCAAATGTAAAAAAGGTAAATGTTCCATTAGAAAACTATTTATTTTTGCAAGACATAGTGCTATTTAACGAGTATAAAATTATCTCGTGGAACTCGAGATAGTAAACAACAGAATATTCGCAATTTAGTAGGAAGTATATATAAAGATAACACATTTTAATATTCTTTTATTATATTAGAAGATAAAAGTTTAAAAAATGTGTTGTAAAAATAAAGTTATTATATATAAATAAAATTTTCAGTTTTAATGAATGGGGGGGGGGGGGGGGGAGCTTTAGATACCTGTAACTGTACAAATTTCTTAGAAAACTTGAATCCATTTTGCATACACATTTTATTTCTTGATTTTTTTTGTTACTCGTGGAACCCCAGGATTCCTTGGAACACAGTTTGAAGACCACTGAGTTAGATTATAAAACTAGCTTGGTTTCAGCTTCGCATCATATTCATTCGTTAAAATCATTCTTCCTTACCAAAATTTTTTAATAACTCTTGCATAATAGAGCAATGAAAAAAAATTATTGCATATGGATGAAATAGTTTTTTGAAAAGTTACTTTCAAAGCATTTTTTCTCTTTTAATTATTTTGAAGTTAGTTTCGAAGGTCAAAAAGAAGACAAGTTTTTAAGGGAAACTGTATGTTGAGGGGAAGGGGGCACAAAGAAAACTAGGAAAATAAAGTCTTAATGATTGCTGTAATAGGCTAAGTTTATAATGATAAAATGCTGCAGATCTTTGTGAAAATTAACAAACAGATACTGATGTTATGTTAGTTTTTATTATTTTGTGTTTGATTTAATTTTCCTGATATTTTCTGTATTTTTTAGCTTGCAATTTTTTTTATTTCCTGTATGTCGTATCTTATTTTTACAATGAGGTTATTTGATTGTGAAGATTTATAAATAATTTTCTAATGAAACAATTTTTGAAAGTCTGTATGGTCGCAGAGTACAATATCATTTTATTCTTAAAACTGAACTAAACCAAAAAATCATGTTACTGTGATGTAAATTAGAAGACAGCAGTTCAAGAAATTTATTATGATGTTGTTTTATTTATATCCATAACAGTGCTTTCTCTTTTTTTGTCTCATTTATAATTATCTGATACATCATTAATTTATTGCACTTGTGTATAAAGTGTAATAAAATATACAATTTATTATAATGGGTTTTATAGCTTCAAATTTGGTGCAAGATTAATTTTTTTTTTGTATTTTCAAAAATTAAGAATTAATTAAATTTCAAGGAAGAGATGGTTTTTTTAGATTACTCGTGGGAAAAAAAAGAGAGAGAAAGAGAGAGGAATCTAGTTAGAAAATAAACTTTTTTTCCCCCCGACACTAAAACTTTTACTAGTATTTATTTTATTCGTAGAATTTATAATTTGTAGAATAAATAATTTCGTTTACATTCTTTACTTTTATATTTTTTCTCTTCTTCCTAATCGATGAGAAAAAAAGTTCTGAATCGAAAAGTTCAGCAGAGGCGAGAGAAATAGAGGGAAAACTCTAGAGGAACCGATACCATTTTAAAAATAGACGCAACCTTTGATGTCCTCATCTATCTTGCCTCCGTTGCTTCTCGCAAGAGAGTGGGAAAATGTCGTTTTCTTCTGAAGTTATACGGGTGTTCGGACCAAAAGTCGATTTTTTTCCCTTGAGGACACAACTTGAAAAGATGGGGTTTCTTCAGCAATTGCTGTCGTTTACAAAGGCACCATTACTTGTTCAAAACTCTACGGTACTTTAAATTTCACTTTCCGTGAGTTTTATTGGATCTGAGTGTAAATAGTATTCTGTTCGAAATTGATTCACAAAATCGTCTGGAGTAATTTTAAACTATGTTGTTACGATTTGTATTTAAGATGTCTGAGTTTTAGAAGGGAACTGAAGAAAGACGAGGTATTTTCTAGCAAATATTGTTTGGAAAAACGATATTTTTGGAATAATAAGGCACGTGCGAAATTTTTCACAAACTTTTAATGAGAGCTTAAGATAAGTATTTTTTAATTTGGCAGAAATTTAAATACTGAAAACGAATCGGTTTTTTAATTTGCAGTTGAGAATTAAAATTTTTTTTTTTTTCAATAATAAGCTAGGCATTTGTAATTTTCATCAAAGTGAAATATTTGTGTCTTTAAATTAACTTTCTGTTCAGACTGGGGTAGATAAATTTTGTGTTTGGCTTAACTGTTGCTAGTCAGTGGCGTAACGTGCCCCCCCAGCATTGTGGTGGTGGGGTGGGGCAGGTGTTCTAGGGCAGTGTTCCCCAACCTTTTTATCGCCACGGACCGGTTAACGTTGGATAATTTTACCGCGGCCCGCTGAGGGGGAGGACGTTGATTGTTTATATTTTAGATTGTTTTGTTTTAATAATTTTTATTTGAATTGTGTGTGTATTTAAACGTGCCTTCAGAATAAAATATAGCTGCACCAAAAATAAATATAAAGTGGACCTAAATATACCTAGGAAAATAAAGTGATTTTCATAAAAAGTAGCCCAAACTCAAGAAAAACATGCCGCAGTAAATAAAATGGAAATAATTTAATGTTTCTTGTGCGGACCAGTAGTATTTGATCCACGGACCAGGGGTTGAAGACCACTGTTCTAGGGGGCCCCAAACCTGACTGATATGTGCGAATTTGGGCTTGAAGCCTAACACCTGATTTTGGAGTGGGGGCCCTAGCATTCTTTGTTACGCCTCTGGTATGCAATGGTGTAAACTGTGTCACATTAAACTTCTGAAAATAGGACTTTTTTTTGTGTGTGTTTAAGTTTACTGAATTATTTTAATCTTAAAATCTGCGAGTTAAAAAAAAGTTACCTAAATTTATTTGGAAAATAAACTTTGTGCATGTAAAAAATGTATAAATGAGTTAAAAATCACTTAAGGAAAATATAAAAATGAACAGCTGCCTGAAGCATTATTAAAAATAGAAAGATGTACTTTATGTAAACAATCACTGAGCTATAGTATATGATCTCGTTTATTTTTAGAAAGTTAAGAATATCATATATACCTAATTTAAACTTTACTTTGAAAGTATATAAATTCAATATTAAATAAATGGTGCATATTATTTTGAAAATTTTTACGGGATAATTCTAGCAATTTAAAAAGAAATCTTGTGCATCAATCAAAAGGAACAAAATAGTATAATGATATAGATCGACCATGACGAGAAGAGCCCTGATCTTAATAAACGAGTTAACTTCATCACGGAATACATAAATTTGGGAAGAAACTTGACAAATACGGGGAACTTGACAAACTTCTAAATCAATTCGTTATTCCACGCTGATTTAAAATTAGTAATGAACCAAAATAATGAACAAAATACCTCAGGACATAGGGTGAATAAAAGATATAATAATACTCGATCTATAACAAAATTTCAAGTTAAAAGTAGCTCATGTACACACAGAAAATTCCAACGTTAAATTAAATTTACAAGTTCTTGTTTTGTTAGAAACACAAAACGCGAAAAGTCGCAAAATTTTCATAAAATTTTCGAGTAAAAAAAATCACTTTTATATTTGGTTTTAGTGCATTAAATTGCCTTAATTACAATCTACGCCAGTTATCAAACTTTTTTTTTTGATGATCAAAATTATCAAGTGGAATTTTAAGAGCGGGAATCTGCAGATAATTCTCTCGAATACAAAGATTCGACATTACATATCATGACAACCCGCTCGTGACCAGCGTGTCATGAGTTCGAGCCCTAGTGCCACTAAAGACCAGGGGCGTCTTAAGACTTCTTAAAGCCCTGGACCCTAATCAAAAGTAAAATTGGGGCCATTTGGGCCCCTACACAAATGTTGCCCCTAACTATGACCTTTACAAATAGACCGTACATAGCATACGATGTCAAATACTCGTTCAAACAATAATTCGAAACAAATGTGCATGACTTACAATCGCACAAACCGGGTAGACCGACTGCCGCCTTTTGACTGAATGAGTAAATGGTGGTAGATCTAGGCCTATATATTGACGACGACCATCAAATGCAGTTGACATATCGTTCGAAATTCCCAGTTTTTTGGAGAATGCAACCAGAAATAGCATTTGACTATTGAAATTATTCGAATCATGATCTTATAAAGATTGAATCAAGAACGAGACGAGTCTTCCATTGTGGCCGAGGCCATGAGTTTGGGCCCAGTTGGCCCATGCCTTAAGATGGCCCCTGCTAAAAGACCTTCTGAAGAGAATCTGATTCACGTTAAATCTGTCGTGGTTCAAAAGTCCTCCCATTGGCGTGTTTGGAGAAGGGTGGGGTTGCCAGCTCAGGTGTCTTTCTCGTCACTTGATCGTGGCTCAGAATTGGGAGATTCTTCGCCAGAAGCCCTCGTGTTACTTTGTAGTGCGATGTTAACTAACACTCACTCACTCAAATATTGATAACTTGATAAATTTGAAACTTGTTCAAAATTATCAAGTTAGAGGTTCAAGGTTTCAAGCAGGGGAGTAGCTACCGCCGTATCAATGATACGGGGCCTCCAAGTTACAAGGACCCCAACATGTGCAACTAGTCCCACTAACAGGGCTCCCTTATCTAAAAAGGGGCCGCGAAGAAATTTTGATACAGGGCCCACTCAGTGCCACGCCAGTGGTTTCAAGAGCGTAAATCTGCAGATAATTCTCATAATGTACATTCGAATGCAAAGATACATTATTTGTGAAATTAACTATCCATATTTAAAAATGGGAATACTGAAATAAAAAGAATTTAATTTTCTGTAGCAGAAATGGGAAATTATGCGATTATCCGAGCAATTATTAAACTGAAACCTTTTTATCCAAGAATATTTTTCTTCCTATTACTTCGTGTTTATACAAGTATCCTAAATTAGTTCATTCACTACAATTTATTGTCTCGTTGTGTATGTAAAGATTATGCATGTGTGCATTTTCCAGAAGCGAGTGCCAGCAATAATTTAAGCTGCCTTTCTTCTCGAGTCCGTTTGTATAAAACACTTTCATAACACAGCACACGAAATAAATTTTGTTGCAACGAACGGGGAACTATAGAAAATGAAAACCATGAAGTTATAGTGTCGCAACTGTGCGACATATTTATTTGCGTTATTCGTAAATAAATGTTGCGTGCTCTTTGTTTTTACTACTTATAATTCATTGGGAAATGTGCAGGGTGGTATTTTGTAAAATTTATCTTCTGAAAAGAATTTTAGTCAGTATTTCTCGGAATTAAGCAGCGTTATTTACAAAACTACTTGTTTTGTTTGAAGTATGTTCTCATTCATTTATTTGGTCTTAAAATATCCTTATGGATATTATTGACTCTTTCGGTCAACAACAAATTTTCTACCTCCGTGCTGCAGTTAATTATGAATTATTTATCGAAATTAAATTGCTTCATCTTTTTATGAATTCATATTTTTTTGCAATTTTAAGTTGTTACACATCCGAAGATCAGTCCGGGGTCAAGGTCACGAGCTCGTGGCTGTTGTTTCATGAGTTCGATCCGTTGTGCCATTGAAGACCCGCCGTGTAGAGGAAGCTGATGCATGTAAATCTGTCAAGGCTCAATTTCCTCCTGTTGGTTTGGTGTGGTAGTTAGGAGAGGTGGCTGGTCAGGTGTCGTTCTCATCACTTTACCGAGGTTCAAATTATTAGTTCCGTCGTCAATAAATCACGTGTTGCTATATAGTGCGACGTTGGTCAACTCGGACTCACTGACAATTTGTCCGCACGGATGTTTATTGTTTTTTTTTTTTTTTTTTTTGTAATTAACAGTTTCCGAAAAATAAATAGTATATTTATAACTACAATATTTTGATTTTACTGTCAGTTTGACTTTTCTTTGCCAGTAAAAATACAAATTGTAACGATGCGAAATTATCGTGATATATTTAAAAAATCAACTTATTCAAAGCACTTTTTTCCTTTTCAGTTTTAAACAAACGAAATTGTTTCTGGATCTTACGTATAAAATATTGCTTATAAAACCTTAAGTGCTGTATGTTGGTTTTAATATATTTAGCCGTTCCTTTCAAGTGTCATAGGTGATCTTGGAATTTATACTTAGTTGAGAGTATTGTCTCTTTAAATAAACCGTAAATAAGTTTTTACTTTGCTTTGAAATAAAACATTGACTTATGAACATTTTTTTACACTTGAAATCATTGGCCGCGGTAGCTTAGTGGTCAAGGTATCGGATCGTGGCTGGCTTGTCTCAAGTTTAAGCCCAGTACCACTAAAGACCCGCCGTGTAGGGGAGCGATACACGTTAAATCTGTCGAGAGTTCAACGTCCTCCCATTGGTGTAGTGTAGTAGTTAGGAGAGGGGGGATCATGTGTCGCCCTCGTCACTTGACCTTGGTCAGTAGCACACACAAAAATTTTTTCAAAGGAGGGGTCCAGGGTCGCAAGTCTACCATTTTGGTATCATGTTTCATTACGCTACCCAGCATATTCTTTTGATTTTGTCGTTTTTCGGGAACACAAACAATACAAAATTAATTATTGAATAAATAATTAGCATTAATTAATAAAATTAATTAATAACAAATACATAATTAAATTTTACGTAATATATACGTAGGATTATAACCAATCGAAAAAAAAATCAAGGGTTATGGGGGGGGGGGGCCGGACCCCTAAGACACCCCCTTATGTGCGTCACTGACCCTGATTCAAAATTACGAGATCCGTCACCAAAAGCCCTCTTGTAACTGCACAGTGCGACGTTCAGTGCGTGTGTGACGTATTTAGTCACTCACTTACTTATGAAATCTTAAAATCAAGGTATTTCTATTAAAATATTAAAAAAAAACATTTTAAAGAAATAGTTATCTATTTATCTAATATCTTATTTATTACACTACGAAATGAGTTATTTGTCTTTTCTGTTCCCGTGTTATAGGAGAAAAAAAATGTAGCGATTTAGTTCTTTTTCTCATATGTATATTGCTCTTTCGTTAATAAAATATACTACTTTTATGTGCACTTCTCTCTTGGTTGAAAGATTTTGTTCATATAATGGAGTGGAAGATGGAAGAAAGGATTATCTAATCCGGCGCGAAATCTCATTTGTCTTTTGGAGTTATTTCCGTAACAAAATCCCAACCCCAGTCAGAGGTATACTGTGACGAAAAGTTCTCCTGAAAACTCCTAATCCAAAAGCTTTCTATTTTGTGTCACGTCCCGATCCGGATACAGTTTATTATCTCGCTCCTAAGGGCTTTTCCCGCATCCGGGAGCTTTTGCCCTTGTCGGGACAGCCCCTTACTATTCGATCCGTCCTGGAAGCGAAGGTGATGCTTTTAAGGAGGAAATCATACTGACGTGTTGCGAAAACTTTCTCGTCGAAGGGTTGTGAGAAAGAAGCTTAAGAGGTGGAGGGGAAAAGAAGATTATATGTTTCAGTTCCTTTTTTGTTTTTATGTTCCTTCCCTTTACTCCATTGAATCCGCAATTATCTTTTTTGGAAAGTTTTCTATTCCTTGTCAAAGATATCTCAATAGCAAAGCTTTTGATTCACTTAAAATAAAAACAAAGTTTTCAACGTTCAATTTTTACTGCGCAAACTAGCTGCATGGCCCGGCGTTGCATGGGCTTTCTCTACTTTTTTAAGTAAAGGCTTCATTAAATATAATTTTTCGAAATTGCTTTGCTTTGCACGGGCTATTGCAGTTTTAAGAAATAGTGCATATTTTTCAGAATCAAAAATTGCTAACATTCATATGTGCATTGATAAAATAAACGTAAAATGTGACAAATGAAATTGATAAAAGTGTTTATTTTATTTTTTTTTAACACTTTAAACTACTTTTTTTAAAAAAAAAATTAAAGGTCATCAGTTTTATTATATCTTTCAAAAATAATTTATGGTTAATTAAGATTTGTTCATTATTATGCATATGTATGTAAAATATTTTTCATATTCAGGAAATACTGTTATAAGAAGTGATATGTAAATGAAAAAATCTATTACAAAATTACATTATGTTCAGTAAAACAAAGGAAAAAAATAATTTAAAATTAAAATTACTTTTGTAACTTTAGAGAATGCTTGAAGTATCATTATAAGGCATAGAAAATAGACTGGGAATTATAATATTGAAGCATATAATAGATGAACATTGATGATTTCCTATTCCTTGTGTGTGTCAAATATATCTCAATAGCAAAGCTTGTGATTCACTTAAAATAAAAACAAAGTTTTTTCAACTTTCAATTTTTAATGCGTAAATGAACAATAGAGAATTAACGTTTCTGCATTTAATTATTCATGATAGCATTAATGATATTCTCTAGTAATCCGCATTTTTTATTTCAACATTAAGGGTGCAGTGGCTTGTTTTTGTGTATTTTCTAATATACAATGTGACAATAACAAAGTCATCCACGCAAGTACTAAACGCGAAGAGATACATAGAAATCGATCAGTTTTATATCATTATTTTATCATTTCGTTCGTGGATCAGTATCTTTTTACATGTTGTTTAAAAATTTATAATTTTTTCCTTGTAACGAATAATATTGTAATTGTAAAGTATATGTGTTGGTTGAAAAGTAAGAAATGTTTGGAATTTACTTCAAAAAGGCGTTGCTTTGCCCAATAATGGAAAACACGCACATTTTAAGGTACTTTGAGCCAGAAAAACATGGCTCATTTAATAGAATGTTTATTATTGTTTATGAACGTAATTTAATACGTATGCATAAAGATACCTGACAAACTGTACCAAATTGTGATGACGAATTTTCTTGAATTTACACATAATTTGAAAGCGCCGGATCAACTGTTAAAACAGGTTATGGAAATTATTTCAAGATATATAGCCAATTACATTAATAATAGTATATAAGTGTAAAATCAATAACTTTTTTTGAAAAAATTGCTAAAACATTGCAGTAGTTTGGTTGAAACAGCAACGAAGAGTATCCCGCATTATCAAAGGATTCATTGAGATGTGTTAATGGTTCCCCGGAATTCAAGGATTTATTCTGCCGAAGACTGTAATGTTAAATTATAACTATGGCTTTAAGTCATTCATTTGGAGGGGTGGCGTCGTTGAGATAATGTGGTGTCTGCTCTGGATTAACTGTTTAATAGCTGTTCTAAAATTAAGAACTCCGTCAGCAATAGTACTTAGTGGAGCTCTAATTAAAAACGCATCTAACTTAAACAAAATAAAAATTTCAAGCTATCATAATATTGGGGGATATCGCATATATCTCCTTTTGACATGCCCTTCATTAGGCTCTCACACATTTGATGTAGCATGGTGTAGAATTTACTGAACTATGGCATCAACTCTTCTGTCATCGCCTTCACTTGACTGTAACTTAGAAATACCAGACCCAATTCCAACTTCGTGCAATTCTAGTTTAATTTCAAGTAAACACTTTAATCTCTAACGCGTTAGACAAACAGAACGTTAAAAATGTTTAATCGAGAATAGTCGAATAATAAAGAAATTAACATATAATTATTGGTATTTTATGTTTGTAAATAATGAAACAAAGTATATATTAATTTGGTTAAATATAATATTTTTATTAGGTTAATTTAAATAATCTGCATAACAATTAGTATTTTATTATTAATTATTAGTATTTTAGTAGTTAGTATATTTAGTAATTAGTTATATTTAGTAATTAGTATTTTATTATTATTTATTATTATTTTAAGGCTTATTTAATATAGTTCATTATTTTAAAAGAAGGTTATTACATTTATTTTACAAAAATGTTTGAAGAGCATTTTGTATTTTATGATCTATCTTTGGAAATTCCGATTAATCTAGTTTTACGACAACCTTTAATATTAAGAAATTTAAAAATGGGCAGAGTTTTTAAAATTTATTTAGGATTTTTAAAGATAGTTATTATATCTCCGTCAGAATTTAAATATTATACAACTGTTACTTTTAAAAGTTTTGATTATTGTTCTCATAAGTGTTTTTAAGCAAATATTCTTTAAAAATATTCCTTTCTCGCAAAAAAAAAGTGATTTTAATCTAAATTAATGTGGAATCTTGTTTTTTTTAGAAAAACATATTTTTAATTGTTTAACTATCTTATTCTCATCTTTCTTAATTTTGGAGGGGCCCACGCGCGGTAGCCGAGTGGTCATATTCACAAACTCATGGTTGGCGAGTCGTGAGTTCGAGTCTTGGTGCCACTTAAAATCCGCCATGTAAAGGACGTTAAATTGGTCCTGACTCAAATGGTGTCATTTTAGGTGTCGCCCTCGTCACTCGACCATGTTCAAAATTACGAATTCCGTAGCTAACAGCCCTCCCGTTGCTATAGAGGGCGACATTAATAAAAAGTCAATCAATCCATTTTTTCTGTGTCGCTCAGATAGATTAAAAGTTTATTTCTAACGCGAAAAAACTAACAAACAAATAAAAGCGAATTTTAAAAAAATGATTTAAGTGACTGAATAAATAGTTATTTTCTTTTTAACACGCTTCACTTGTATGTAATGGAATCTTTGAACTCGATTTTTACCCTCTTTAAAGGGTTAGATTTTTTCGAAATTTTGCACACTTGTCAAGGACCGATGACAATACAATAATTTCATAATTTTGTTCCATTATCCTGATTAGGATAATTAGGAATACGATTTATAGATTTGGCGACTAATTCCATATACCACTTCCACATTTGGCGACTAATTCCATATGCCATTTCCAGATTTGGCGACTAATTTCAGATTCAGCGACTGAAAGATTAAGGTGCAACCCTAAAACCGCAAGACTCGTGTATGTGAAAAAAAAATTATGTTCTAACTTTTAAATATTTTTCATTTTTGTAAAGCCAATTATGTTTATAAGTGATGTACGAATCAACATTATAGTAATACGTTTAAAAGGTGATAAATGTATACTAACTGCTAAATATTTTTTTATTTTGATAAAGCAATATGTTTAAAAGGTGATAATACGATTGACACATTTAATATTTAACACACTTTTATTAGACTTGTATCTATAGAGACGGAATGTTTGAAATATAACGATAGGGGACTCATCCGAAGCCCCGTAAACGGAGAGAATAAATACAACTTCAGACTCGATAATTAATATCCATTGAAGAGCAAGACTAATTCTAGCACAGCCACGTAATTCCGGCTCCAAATATCAAATTTAAGGATAAATTCAACAAAGGATAAATGATCGTTTGAAAAACTAAAAAAACAGGCTTTTATTGTAGATTGAACTAAAAAATGAAAAATAAATTATAGTTTAAAAAAAACGAAGAAACACGCTTTTATAGTGAATCGAACTAAAGTAAAAAAATAATTCTTGATATAAGAATAAAATGGTTAATGAGAAAATTAATGTCATTGTGGTAAAAGCGTGGGGTGCTTTGTACTACATTTTTACACTAACTCAGCATTTCGAAATAGAACTAGAAAGAAATTATAACAATGATAATTTGATATTATAACAATGATATAACACTTTTACCCCAATGATATTAATTTTTTCGTTAATCATTTTATTCTTATATTAAGAATTTTTTTTTTTACTTTTTAGTTCGATTCACTATAAAAGCGTGTTTCTTAGTTTTTTTTGAAACTATAATTTATTTAAATCTTTGTCCACGAACGTATTAATAAGGAAACAAAGAGGCAGATACCGCTGAGCTAGAGGCCGCGGTAGCCGAGTGGTATAGGTATCGGATCGTGGCTTGGCTTGTCATGAGTTCGAGCCTAGTACCGCTGAAGACCCTCTGTGTAGGGGCGCGATGCACGTTGAATCTGTAGGAGCTCAAACGTACTTCCGTTGGTGTTGTGTCGTTCTCGTCACTTGACCATGGTTCAAAATTACGAGGTCCGTCGCCAAAAGCATTCGTGTAGCTGACGTTAATATCCACTCACTAGAAAGTTAGAGATAAAACAACGATTAAATTAAAAAAATATCACTAAATATATTCATTTTAGCTATTTAAAATAATTTTTAAAAATAATTGTATAAAAATAAACTAATTACTTAAATTCTTTTAAATGATAATTCTGACATTTGTCGACATTTAGATTGAGAGAGAGATTTTACAGTAGCTAGAATTTATATCTCTTTTCTTTTTTTTTTACTTTCGTTCGTTGCGTTGAAACAAAAACTATGTTAGTGAGACTAAAGTGTCATGCTGTACAAGAAAGCAAAAAATGACTAAAGAAAAAAAAGCCGCTACTGGATTGCTTTGGCATCCAATCAACTGTTATATTATGCCTCGCGGGAAGTTATTAGTACTTCAACCACGAGTTACATGAATTGGGAAATATATTCTTTTTTTTTTGTTTTTTTTTTGTTATATATATATATATTTCTGCCTGCAGCATTACCAGATACTTTGTGGTATTTGGTGATTGCATCTACTTATTTACAATCTTGGTTTTCTCGTGCTATTTAGGTAATCAATGTTGTACAGGGGTCGTTTGTTTAGTTTCGTGATGTATTTCAGCATATTATTCAACAGCAAAGAATAATAAAGTAATCAGCATTGCCTTTACATGTTTTGCAAAGAGAAGTTCAGTTTCTGGAATTGTATTCTTATATACACACATAATGGCTGTCTAAAATTTTAATAATTACAATAATAATAACAACAACAAAAAGTACTTATGCCTGCTTTTACCGGTAATGGATTTAATTTTTACTAATTGTTCTATATGTAAAATTTTGCAAGGAGCACTTATATCTACGAAGGGGCTATATTATTGAGCACGCACGCACAATGCAGGGTAATAATATGATCTCGATACAAACTTTATTTCAATCGTAAATTATTTTACGACAGAATTTAAAATAAAAGTAAATTTGCATCACTTAAAAAATATTTATTACGCTTATAATTCGCTTATATATAATGAAAATAAATCTGTAAAGCATTTTTTAACTATCAAAATCTTAAGCTAATTGAGTGATTGAGCGATAATTTTTGTTCTAATTATAATTTGTAAGCCATTTAATGATTTTTAAAAGCTTAAAGATTTTAAAAAGTTCTTATGAAGAATTCTTTATTG
The DNA here is from genome assembly GCA_019973955.1 of Trichonephila inaurata madagascariensis. NCBI lineage: Eukaryota > Metazoa > Arthropoda > Arachnida > Araneae > Nephilidae > Trichonephila > Trichonephila inaurata. Next base: position 78,571 of record BMAV01014315.1, on the reverse strand, counting down.
TTTAATATTATATATTTACAATTTATACGTTTTTTTAATGTTGATTCATTTCCATTTTTCAAAAGAAAAATTAAATTATTGCCCTCATAAATAATTCGATCGTTCAAATCTTTAACAGATTCCAAAGTTTTTGATAATTATGCTCCTTACTGCATTTTATTATAAAGTTACATAAAAGGGTATTTAGCAAAAATTATTCTAGACGCGGTGGAACTTTACACAACCTCATCTGCAGGTATGTAATTTGTCTTACAAGTAAGAATTTTTACTTCATTATTATATGAGAGTTTTGTAAATTACCAAAAAGAAATTCATATTTTATTTGAGAAGACTGATGTAGGGTAGTCCTTTAATACCTTGCAGAAGAAGGTATTTCTAAAGGAGAATATATTGCCTTTCACATAAGAAATACTAAGATTTTGTCACGTTAAAAATAAATAAATATAAACAGAATACGATCCATAATAAATTTGTTATGAAAATACCTATATTTATCAATAAATTATTATTTATTTATACTTGATTAGACACTTTTCATACATATTTTAGAACGAAAATCGCAGATCGTCTATATCACATGTTCGTAACGATAAATAACTCCTGTTATTGATGTATTTTTTTTTTCAGTGTCCAGAGAATGCAGATTATATAAAATGCAATGAGAATTCAGTATGTGTGAAGAGAATAAGTGAAATAAAAAAAAAAGTACTTTTATAATACTTCAAATATTAAAAGAAACATGGTTTGAAATGATTTTATTGCACAACGTCGCAAATTAAAAATCCACTTGTATTATTTCCCCTTTGTTTCCTAATTTTTATATATTTTAATATTTTTTTTTTCTAAAAATTTACTGTAAAAATTGTGTTAAATGTGTTCTGTACTTAAATATTATAACACGTACATTTCAAATAATTTTCAGCGTTCAAGAATAATGACAGTAAAAAGAAAATTTGAGAAATCTTATTTCTTTGCGGAGTAGAAAAAAAAAATGGGAGTAGTGAATGTAATAAACCATTTTAGGTTCAATGTTAATCTTAGAAGTGAAAAAAGGCTCCTTTTTTGAAAGTTAATGTTCTGGATTAAATGCGGCACAATTTTTTTTAATATATATAAATTTTTTTTTAGCTGAGTTTCAAAATAAAATGAATTTCTCCGCCCAAATTTGCGAAAAATATGTTTTTGCTTATTTTTTTCTCCGAAAAGCTCCATGTTCTAAGATGTTCGTCATTTTGATGTTAAATATTGGCTTATTCCCCCCCCTCCCTAAAAAAAACCTCCCCCTCTTTTCCTCAAAAACTATTTTTTTTATTTCTTTGCATGTGTTTCTAATATCTTGTGTGTTTTTATTCCAAGTTGCATTTTACAGTTCTGTTGTTTGTATGACTGTGTTATTCTTTCTAAGTTCAGTATCGCTTGTTTAAAAAAAAAATAGAATTTAATGTATGTACAATTTTTTGTATTTTAGTATTTTTTTTATCTCTAAATTCAAATTATTATTTTTTTTAAAGTACGGCAAAACATTGCTCTTTCTCTCTTTCTTTCTTGCACGCTTTTTTTTATACCAAAAAAAAAAAAAAAACTTATTCTAAGATTTTTTTTTAAGAATGCAAATATATATATACCTGATTTTGTTAGTGGCAAAATTGACATCCGTTGCGTACTTTTTAAAATAAAAATGATGAATACTCTAGAGTACATTCTAAGTTAAAAAAAAAATGGAACTTCAAAGATGAAAAAATAATTTGATATTTTTCTTGAAAGATATCTAAATTGTACACCTTGAATACGTTGAATTGAATTGATCGACTTTGAGTCTTTCAGGGCTCAAAGTCTACACTTTAGTGCTGGGGTGGGCATTGCGTCAATCGCGATCGACTTGTGGACCGCCTGAAGATTTTAACATTTTGTAATTATATACGGAAATATTCAAGATTGGCTGAAGTATGCAGACTATATATATGTCTTCTACTGACAATAACAACAAAAACTGTTGTTGTTTCCAATCCCCTTGGAGCAGGAAAGCCTACACCAAATCCATTTGACCTTTCCGCAGAATAGTGTCACACACCAGGTCTTGATCTTCAAACAACTGTCGCAGTGAAATGCCCCAGCGGTACAACAAAACTAATTTTAGACAAAAATGTTTTATTTTTTGTGTATTTTGAATTGTTTGATAATAAAGGCATCATTTGATATTATATTAAATCTGTGGCGATTATTATTATGTTTGTATTTTGTGTTAAACGCGGTTTTAAAAGTGTTAGTTTTTTAGTTCTGTAAGTAAGTACATATTCCATATTTATTATTAATTTATAATAAATATTGTCAACCTTTTCCTACCTCACCACAGTTACGACACTGCGCATGGACGCAGACAAGAATTTTTCAAGGTGGGAGGCGGGATCGAGGCTCAAAAGTCTACCATTCTCGTATTATACCCCAATACGCAGCCAAACATATTTTTTTAATTTTTTAGGTTTTCGGGAACAAAAAATAATAAAAATAAATGACTAAATAAATTATCAACATTAAATAATAAAAAAATATTAATAACAAATAATTAAGTTTTGTTGTTGCTTGTTGTTTATAATGCCACCTGATCGCCAAAGGCCAGATCAAGGCCCACGAGATTCATCATGGTAAAGGGTTAAGTGACGCCTGCCGTTAGCCGTAGCTTTGAGCACCATTCAGGTGACAGAACGATTTCTCTCGGATTCACCCCAATTTTGAGGGAGAACACCCTCGGAGGGTGGTTAGGGGCCTCCCACCTCTCTTCCCCTTCCACCAATCTCACGAGAACACTTGCGGCTCGATGGCTATTTAAAGTACCCCATGCCACAAAGGCACTTAATTAAGTTTTACCCACTATATACATGGGATTATATATAATTAATCGGGAAAATAATTAAGGGTTATTGGAGAGGGTCCGGACCAGTGGACCTCCCTCCCACCTTTGGGCGCCACTGACATTGGGAGGACCGCAACAGCTTGAAAAAATTAGTAGTCCGCACCCTGGAAAAGTCTGCCCACCCCTATTTTAGTGTGTTATGGATCTTTGGAAAGTGGGGTGTCGGCTCAGGTATCGTCCTTATCTCTTGACCAAAGTTAAAAATTACGAGGTCCTCCTTCAGTAGTTTCGAAATGAAAGCTCATATGTGTTTTATATTGTTAACTTTCACTGGATTTTCTTGACAAGATATTTGTAAGTAAACAAATATTTAGTGAACATTTTATTATATGTGCTTGCGCGTCCCCCCTTCTCTACTGATGCGATTTGTATTGCGGTAGTTTCAAAATGTTTGGGTGGCCGCGGTAGCCTAGTGGTTAAAGTAACGGACTCGTGTCTGGCGTGTCACGAATTCGAGCCTAGTACCGCTAAAGACCCGCGTGTAGGGGAGTTAACATGCACATTAAATCTGTAGAAGCTCAAACGTCCTACCGTTTGGTGTGGTGTGGTAGTTAGGTGAGGAGGTGCCAGTTCAGGTGTCGTCCGCGTCACTTGACTGTGGTTGAATATTACGAGGTCCGTCGTCAAAAGCCCTCGTGTAGCTGAACAGTGTGACGTTAATACACAGTCACTAGATAATCCGATAAAACAACGATTAAATTAAAAAATTTCACTAAATATATTCCATGGGTCCGTCCGCTCTTGACCCTTGATTTTTTTTTCCCGATTGATTATAATCTTATGTACATGCTACGTAAAATTTAATTAAGTATTTGTAGTTAATAATTTATTTTATTAATGAATGCGCTAATTATTTAATCAATAATTTATTTTTTACTATTTTTTGTTCCCGACAATCGACAAAATCCAAAGAATGTTGGGCGGCGTATTGGGGTTATGATACGAGAATGGTGGATTTTCGCGACTTTGGATTGGCCCCCCCCCCCCCACATCACCGCTTGAAAAATTTCCGTGTTCCCCACTGGTATATAAAATATTGTTAAACACGTGTCGTTATTTTCTCAGTTATTGTAACTTAAAACATAATTTGTGTGTGTGTGATTGCAGAAAATCGGAAATGTAATTTTGCAACGATAAATTAAACACATTAACCAATAATTAGTTTATATTTATGAATTTCACTCTAAATATTGTTTTTTCCTCTATGCTTGTTTTGCTATTCTCCTGTATTACTCGTATACAATTCGGCGTAACTGAGTACTTTGTTATCTGTGTAAGGATAAGATTTTGATGGCCGATTTATACGATTTAAACATAGAGGGGAGACTATTGCGTTTTTTAATAAAAATTAAGACATAGATTATTATGTACTTTTGATTAAAATCAAAATTCTCTTATTTTTACCCTTTAGATCCGATACTTAGCCATTATGCGTTTAAAATCATGAAACTGTGAAATTCTTTTGCCAAAAGAAAACCATTAAAACAGAAATTGAAAGAAAAACAAACAAAACTTATTGACATTCCGTATTATGTTTCTTTACTAATGATGCGAGAAAAATAGCTTAAATGAAAATCTTTCCGCATATCTCGCAGAAACTTCAAAAGTTAGACTCTCTAAAAAGTATGAAGTCATTGTATTAAACCTTCAGATGCTAACAAAATGTCAAAATATTTGACGAGTGTTTCAGATTGCAGACAAAATAGAAAATGTTTTTTTCATTAATGAATAAGATGATAGAAAATATGACATGCTATATTTTTTTAGGATATAACCACAATAGAAGTCTTTCAAGGTCGACCGCTTTTAGAGGTCCGGCGAGACGCTTTGTAGTGTGCCTCCAATGTGGGAGCTTAGGTTCATTTTAGGCGTGTGGGTCTTAACTTGTGACATCATTTCCTCTCATACTTATCATAGTGACGTCACAGTCACTTAAATTGTTTTTCTTTAACACAAAGCTTTTTTTTTTGGTTTCATGACCTTGACTTTGGGTTGAAGTCTGTAGGGCCTTTTTTTTTTTTTTTTTTATCAATTATAGTTTTCTTTTTAATGAATGCGTAAGTAATATTTTGTGATAAGATAATTGCTTGATATTTATAGACAAGGATTTTCGTCATATAATTAAATTACCGGCGAAATAAAGTCTACATGAAGGCAGGAAGCAATTATAAAGCCTTTAATTTCGTAAAAATATTATTAAATTTAAAAATAAAGGGATATATGGACGCTTTTATTATTTGTGAAAATTTTGATTAGAAGGATTTCTAAGAAATTTCGATATTGTGTGAATCACATTACATGCTCAATAATGATTTCTAATGTTTGGGCGCAAAACTTGCATTGGATATCATTAAGAGATTCAGAGTTACTACAAAATATGGTGCTATTTGTTCCTCATCTATTTTTTTTTTCTTTTTGTAAACGATTTGTAACAGTTTGACGAAATATAATAAGAGTTAAAAAAAACAACCATCATGATCAGATGACGAGGTCGGATACTTAGTAATCTCTTACTTTACAGCTTATATTTAATTGTTCTATACAAAGTTTTACTAACAACAGAGAGAAAAGTCACCAGAGCTACGTTGGGTCGTGCGCGCGCATGGTAGCCTAGTGGTCAAGATTATGGACTCGTTACTGACGTGTCATGAGTTCGAGCCTTGTGCTGATGAAGAACCGCGTGCATAGGAGGTGTGCTGTACTTTAAATTTGCTGAGGCTCAAAGTCCTCCTGTTGGTGTGAAAGTTCGGAGAGGGGGTGTCAGCTCAGGTGTCTTCGTCACTTGACTACTGTTCAAAAATATTCGAGATCCATTGCCTGTAGCCCTCGTGTTGCAACAAAAGTGTGACGTTAATGAACATTCATTCACCAGCGCTATGTTATTAAAAATGCTGGTACTTACGTGTTATACCATTGACCAATTTCGTCTAATCAAAAGTTGTCTCCAAATACTGCGATGTACAGCCAATAGTACGAACCGTTCCATCGCACGTTCATACTCACAATAATAAGTAATAGTAAGAACGACAGTATTTGGCTATATTTTTTAAATTGGCGATGCCTTTTTGTTTGGCGAAATTGGGCGATGATGGTATAATGCGTAAGTGCCAAAATACTCTTTAATCGAATAAGATATTTAACCCTCTAATCGGTCTGCACTTAAAGTCTTGCCATTCTGGAGATGTTTCAAAAATGCACCGCACATATTTTTTTGCTTTCAGGTGGGGTTCTCAAAAGCGGTCGAGCCGTACTTTTAAGAATGCGGCTCGGCCGCTTTTGGGAATCTTGCTTGGAGGCAGAAAAAACATCGCTGGAATGGCGGAATTTTACGTGCAGACCGCTTGGAGGGTTAAAAGAACTTTTCATTGCTATAATATATTTTAAAATTAAGTTAATTATTGGTGAAAGCAGGCATGAATTGCAACATAAACAAAGCTGAAAAGTTATTAGCTCATGAGCTGATCAAAATTTATTGATACGTAGAACAATAATTCCTTTGGTGGTTTATTATGTTTACAAAAAAACAAGTAATATAAAAAAAAAAAAATTTAAGTCAATTCCTACTTAGATCAAAGAAATTTTTTATTTTAGCTACTTTTTACTAACTAGTTACAATTAATATAAATACATATGACAGAATCACAACATTAAGTGGGAATTAATTTTTATTAATTATCATTAAAGAATCGTATTGTTATCCAAAACAATGGTGTATATAAAATTTCAGTTCAACTGAATGCTTTAAAACGTGGGAAAAAAAAAACTTCAAGTTTTGCCACGAGTCGCCAAAGGGTCGCTAAGTCGCTAACGTGGCTGTATTTGTAATTTAAATAATTAATTTTAATCAATTAATTTTTATTAATTATTATTAAATTATTGTATTGTCATCCAAAATAATCCTGTATATAAAATTTCAGCTCAATTGAGCGCTTTAAAATGTATTTTATTAACGATTGAAAATTCCACCAAGATAAATAAATAAATATATAGAGAGTGTGAGTTATATAGTATTAGAGGAATTGAAAAAGCAATCTTTTGTTTGTGGTTTTATTTCATTTTAAAGCAGTGAGTATTGATACCCAAAGAAAATTATTGAATGTTGATTGATCGATTAAATATTTTATACGCAACTATCCATTTTATTCAATTGTTATCTGATTTTATACAATTTATTAAGTATCGATGTTTCCATTTTTTTATAGGTTTGTGAAAAGAATCAACTTATTGAAAAAAAATTGATAAAAGAGGGAAAAAAATTGAAATTATTGAATAAATGAAAGGAGATAAAATGAATATTATTGAATGAATAAATAAGTTATTCTATTGACTTTGAAGTTTGTTTTATATTTGTATTTGAAAATTGTAGAATATTTGCTTTACTTTGTTTTGTTTCCGCTAAGCCTCTTCTTTTTCTATAATAACTTTCTTTAAGTTTATTACGCAATGTGTTATTTATATTTTTATTCTATTATGTAAATCTAGTTTTAAAATTTTGTTCTTTCATATTATAACTTTTGATTTGAACAAGTAATATATATATATATATATATATATAAAATTAAGTCAATTCCTACTAAGGTCAACAAAGAAAAATTTTATTAAATAGTTACAATTAATATAAATATGTATATACATATGACAGAATCGAAATATTAAGTGACAAAATAGAAAACGATTTTCCTTGCAACTTTCCATTTTCTTTTCTATATAGGGTGTTGGACTCTTTTTTTGTTTTTGTTTGTTTGCTACTATTTATTAATTAAATTTAATTATTCTAATAAAATAGTATAGTAAAAAAGAGATCACATTCTCAGAAATTAGACCATCCCAGGTAGGATTCGAACCAACGACCTCTGGGTTAGAAGTCCAACGCGCTATCCATTGCGCTACAGAAACACAACGGACGATTTTCCTTTCTATACATGCTGTTGGACTATTATTTATATTTGTTACTATTTATTTTTAAATTTAATTAATGAATTAGTATTTGAAAAAAATAACTGTAGCAACATCAAGTATCAACCACTACAAGTTTAAAAAAATGTATTTTAACTTGAACGGATGAATAGAAAGTATTTTATTAACGATTGAAAATTTGAACAAGATATATATATATATAAACTGAGATAGACACAGTAGGCCTTGGCCCTCATGGGCTGTTGCGCCATTAAGTTCAGTTCAGTTATGTATTAATAATTATTTTAAATTTTTCCACATATATTTCTTACTCCTAAATTTCATAAAGACCCAGTCAAGTTTAGGACAGCCATACTTAAAAAAAGTAAACAACTTATTGAACAAATTAAAGATAGAAAGATTTCTTCAGTCTATAATTTAGATTTTGAAGATCCTTTAAACTCTTAATATTAATAAGATTAATATACTTGTAAAATTACATAAAGATAATTTATTTAAAAATGTTAATTATGATAGATTTGGCTCTCTACTTAGGTTTGTACTTAAAGAGAACTATATATATTATAATGGTAACTATCATCAACAGATTAGAGGTTTGTCACATGGTGGCCATGCTAGCAACTGTCTTGCCAATTTATATTTACATTATTTTGAAAATAGTTTCATTAATAATCCTGAATATTACATTTTTTGTTATATAGATGACATGATCATTTTTGGCAAGCAAGACAATTTTAAACCTAACACTAAATTATATCCACAATATCTTAATTTAATACAGACAAATAGTAACAACAATGAAGCAAATTTTCTTGATATACATATCAAATTAAATGTTTTAGTTACTAATATTCATAATAAAAGAGAAGAATTTAATTTCAATATTATAAAAGTTCCTCATTGGGGGAGTAATGTACATGTTTCTATATTCAGAAATATTCTTATTAATTATATACAGCTCAATAAATTTCTAATTTCAAAAAATTAGAAAAATAAAAAACTATAAACATTTTACTAAATATTGCTTAATTCAGAAATACCAAACTAATTTTATTAATAGTTATTTGAATAAAGAAATTCTAAATAGCAAGGATTAAAATTCCTTAGAATAATAGTTTATTTTTATAAATTTATCATTTTTCGTAGTTATAGTTACCTCCACATTGTATTATTAAATAAAATTACTTATTATTTTTAAATTCATATATAACTCTAGTGTCACTTGAGTTATGGTAGTTTGGTGGTAAAAAAAATCTTTTAAATTTTTTATTTCTATTCTTTTCTTACTTTTGCTAAGTGCTATAATTCAGCCATTTCCATGATGAATTTGCATGTGGGTCCAGAATCTGGCAATAACTTATTTAATGTACTCAGATTTAGCGCGGGCTCTGCCTTTTTGAATGCATTTTTTAGGTAAGTTACCTTTATCTTGTAATGGATTTAGATATTCTATCCATTATTTTCAATAGGCTTTTGCTCAGTGTTATTAAGGAGGGGGGAGGTTGGCTGGCCACAAAACATGTTCAACCCCACTTTTATATAAATTATTTTATATATAAGCTGTCCTAAGTCGGCAATGTTTATAATACTGTAGCATCCATTTTTTATATTCTTAACTAATATAATTTTAATTTCTCATAAATCCTATGTCTGGTTTCTCACAATCTCAATTTTTTTCGATTTTGTTTAATTAATGTTCATCTCTCATTAGTAGAGAAGTTACAACACATATATATATATATAGGGAGAGGGTGAACTAATAGTAAGAATTGAAAAAATTCGTTCAATGTTTGTAAATAGGTAATTGCTTAATGTTTATAAGTTTATTTTAATCTTTACAAAAGTATAATTTTTTAAAAGGGAAATATATATATTTCCACCAGGACTTAGGTATTTTATTTATATTTCGAAATCCTTTCGGAAAAAGAATTTTTTTCCAACGAGTTTCCTAACAAAATTTCGAATTATTTATTCGTTGCTGTTGACTGATTACATGTAAATTTCGATATTTGTTCAAAATAAAAACCAACTTTTGCTCGGAAAACCGTGTAGTAGGTAGGAAATGTAATTTTAAAAAGCTTTAAAAGGGAAAAATGTGCTTTTTGGTATATTTGCTGAATATTTTGTTTAAAAAAAAGGTGATCCACTATGAGTGTGGCTGGGGATAACATCCCTTTTAAAAATTATACCGCAATGTTTATTTTCCCTTTTTTTCCTCTGTTCTGGAGTTGGAAAATTTTTTTTTCAAAATTGAGTTCTTTTTTCCTCGATTTTTTATTTTAGCTGAAAATGCTAGAGGTAATTTAAGGCCAACTAACTTAAACCTTTTTTTTATGGTAAATAATAAATTACTCATTGCAAGATATTTTTTTTACATTGTTGCACATTGTATTTTGTATTTGGTACTTTTGTATTTTGAACTTTCAAATGATCGAAATAGTATTTTTTTTTTGTTTATACTATGATCGTTTTTGAATTTGTGTTATATTTTCGAAGCAAACATTTGAAACTAAACTAATAAAAAAAATCGAAATTTTTGTTTACAGTCTTATTCGAAATGTAATAATGATTCTGAATAAGTTGATCAAAAGTATAAAAATGAAATGCAATTAATTATAGAATTAATTAATCAAAGCTTTCTTTCTAGTATTGAATTCATTATTGTGTCATGTTCTTTTGAATAATCGTGTTATATTTTAAAATTAAATTAATTATGTCACAAATTTATGAATTTTTAGGTTTTATTTTAGCTGAAGAACTTGAGGATTATTAATATTTATTATTTTATCAATAATCTAAAGGAATAAAACATAATTATTCCTGTATTTACTGATAATAACCAAAAAACATTTCGTTTAAAAAGCAAATATTTCTTATAAACAAAGATATAAAAATGGAAGTAGAAAAATCAATTTGTAGTTTCTTCAAGACACTATATTTCAAAATTATCTACATGAATTGTATAGAGCACGATCTTTAACTTTTGATCTGTAAGTTTGCTTGCTCTGTAAAAGATAAGTATTGTATTATATTTCTCTAAAAACCATTTATGTATAGTTGAATCCATTTCTCGTATTGAATGTCAGTCTGAAAAATTCTATGCTCAGACATGGAAGTATGTGTCTACACTATTCAATTCACAATTTGAATAACTCCGGAAACTACCAAATTGAATTTTCTATTTATAACATTTTTTTTCCCATATAGATTTTAACTTGTGATCGCGATTCAGTCCTTTCTAGATGTTTTTTCCCTCCATATTGTGTATTGTGCTATGATTATATATCATTTAATTTAATTCGATTTGCTGTTTCGTGCAACTTTTTATACTTATACTTTTTTACGACTTACAATGAACAGTCGGAAAGTATTTCTTTTATATGTAACCACATCGATGTATATAAAAGAAAATGTATGTGCATTCGATACTGATACAAAGTGCATGTATATATATAATCAGAGTAATAATAGTTAATAGTTGTGCCTGATGTTTACTTTGCTGTAATAATTTTCTTCATAGTGAATGATTTTATTAAATTAAGTAAATCTTCAAATTTTGAATGACTTTTATAGTTCTTTCATTATATGAACCATTATAAAATATTTATTTATCTTATATAACGTAATGAAATAACTGCGCTCATTTTTATATTGCTTTTACTTATATATAATACACTTTTTAAAATTTCTTTTAGTTGAGTTTACAATAGATATAGCCTAGTTGAAGGAAAATCGAATAGCTATGTGTTAGGGAATATAGTTAAAACACAGTTTGTTATATTATAAACTTTCGATATTTTTTCTTCTAAGATTGTTCCCGCTATTTTTGTTTTTAAGATGTGCATGAAATCTTTCTGAAACAATAGATTTGAAAGAAAAAGGTCAAACATAAATTTCAATAATATTTTTGCTTTAGTTGTGGATATAATTCCACGCCCTACTATCTCAAACATTTTGATACACATGTTCTTCTGCTTAGAAAATATAAGGACCGGACGAACCAAGAGTTCGCGTTTAAACTTTAAAATTTTATAGAATGGAAGAAATAATGATAAAAAAAAATGCAGTTTACAAGAAAGAGCTTACAAAGAAGTCGAATTTCTTTAGTAGCAAGAATATTTTTAATCGTGCCCGCATGTAATCAAAAAGTTGTTATTTTGTGACGTTTGAGAAAAATAATGGTTGAATGATACTTTTTAATTTAAATATTTGGTTTATTTACGTCACTGCTATTAATTACAATATATACATTGAAGTTATTAAAAATATTGATTAGATCATTAGAGTCCCGAATTAATGTTTGTGAAGGAGGAGGTCGCATCCATTCTCAGCGAAGTTTCCGAACCGTTTTCTTCCTCTGCCCTCTCTAGGATCTCGGGATGGTATCTGTCGGCCTCTTTATTCTCGGATTACATCCGGCTCGGGGGTGGAATAACGGGTTCCTCACGGTGTCAAAGGTTGCCGGGGTGATGGCCAAAGACAAGCCATCGCAATATTTTACAGGTGCACATGTTCATCGAAACGCGGTTATCCTATCCACAAAAAGAAACCGACTTTCAGCTGTGTGGCGGGAAAACGTCACAATCTGCAAAAGCGTCATACATAATGGTGCATCGCCATACTATGCTAATCCAACAAAACGATTCTTATTTACTACCTTTGGTCTTGGTCGAAAAGCCCTCGTGTAGCTGAACAGTGCGACGTTAATATTCAATCAATCGGTCTTGGTCGCATGGCCATCTTGTTCAGCCAAACTCACTCCGATCGACTTCGGATTGTGAGGTTATTTGAAATTATTTGTATACCATTTTTCCCCATCAGCACTGGCTGAATTCAAAAATTCTGTCATGAGGTTTTTGTAATTTATTCTTATGTGTTACATTCAGCGGTAACGGACGTTGCGAGCTGCGTTAGTTGGTTTGGACAATGTTCTAGAAGTCAGAGTGAACAATTGCTATTGTGAATGGAGCTTACTGTAGTCTTGTACTTTGTGTTTCGGATCATCAGCGCCCTCTACGGTGATACTTTTTACTAAAAATGTTTTTGCTTCTAAAAAGTAACTTTCATGTGAGTTTTTTTTTTTGCAAAACACACTTTTTTATCATTATTGTTTCCTTTTTTCAATTCCTACTATTAGCTCACACTCTCTATATATTTATTTATTTATCTTCGTGGAATTTTCAATCGTTAATAAAATACATTTTAAAGCGCTCAAGTGAGCTGAAATTTTATATACATGATTATTTTGGATGACAATACAGTAATTTAATTATAATTAATAAAAATTAATTGATTAAAACTAATTATTTAACGAATTACAAATACACACAGCCGTGTTGGCAACATTTTTGGCGATTTAGCGACCCTTTTGGCGACATGTATCAAAACTTGAAAAAGTTTTTTTTTTCTCACGTTTTAAAGCATTCAGTTGAACTGAAATTTTATATACACGATTGTTTTGGATGACAATACGATACATTAATGATAATTAACAAACATTTATTTCTACTTAATGTTGTGATTCTGTCATATGTATATACATATTTATATTAATTGTAACTATTTAATAAAGAGTAGCTAAAATAAAATTTTTCTTTGTTAATCTAAGTAGGAATTGACTTAAAATTTTTTTTTTTATATTACTTGTTTTATGAACCTTTAAAGTTTAAATGAATTTTTGGCTCACGCGGTATATAAAAAGTCATTATATATATTCGGAATTATGATTTAAAATTAAATCAATGCTTTTGTAACAGTTTTGTTGTTGGTCATAATATATAGATATTCTCTCAAAGAAAAGTAATAATGAAATTTCATTACGTATTAAAACATGAACACATTATTTAATGAGCAATTACTAAATGAGCCTTTTTCCTACTTATCTTTTCTTATTTGCACATTGGAATAAATTGAATAAAACTTTTAGTGAGTAAGTAATAATTGCTTTCCTTCCGGTATTGTCACCTGTTTTATGGCACAGCTACAAACTATAAAATTTTAAAGCTGCACCACCTTCAAAGTTATCGTGAGGAAGTCAATACCAGTTTTACGACTCAAGGCCATTACACGTTCACCCCTGGAGTCTCGAAGGTTTGGCCACCCGCTACACCACATAACCGTTTTCTTCTATTCATTTCATTTTTTTACGAGATTCTTTTGCCCAAGGGCGAAAAAATTTATGCATGAATAGTGTGGCAGCATTTCGGGCGTTGGCATTTTGAAATTATACAGCCATCTTCCTTGCTTGTTATTTGAATCACGTGACCTGTGGCACATAATAATAGAACTTGATTTAAAATGACTTCATCGCTCAAATTTAATATACGCAATGTACCAAAAATTAATAAAAGGAATAGTTCAAAGTTTAACTGTTGAATTTATTTCTGACTACAGGGGATATTTTTAAGGCAGTGCTTTGAGTTGTGAAAACGCTTCAGTATTTATACAACAAATAATAAATATCTTGAAACGCTATTGAAAATATCATTTTAATCTTTGTTTCCATTTTTGGAAAGAAAGGAGATAAATTAAAGACAACATTATTTATAAATAGTGTATTATATGATTTACCGTAAATGTTCTTTCCCACTCGATTTGATCTATCTGCAGTAAAACTTGTTTTACAGGAGCTATTTAACACTACAAATCTCTTTTACTGGTAGCAAAGTTGGCGACTATTGTTGTTGTTGTCGGGTTCTTCCTGAATGGAAGGAATGAAAGTTGCCAGAGCCTGAGACAGGTTTGACTGCTACACGAAATATGGTGAAACCATCCTCCTCCTCCACAATTTAGGCATGGAACTGGAGGGGAGGGAAATATTCTCCAGCCCCCTGCACCCGTGGTTTCTGCTGCCACCGCCTACAAGACTTTCGGACCCACTGATTCAACGAGCAAGTACTCCGTGTGTACTCGGAGGGTATTGGGTGGTATCGGGCATGGAATCTAGGCCCTCCGGTCTGGAAACCTATGCTCTAACCACTAGACTACCCACGGCAAGTTGGCGACTTTTAGGATCAAATAGTTAAGGCTCAGAATTCTTTCAGAGATGTTATATTTACGGCTATAAGGATTCTTTATGATTGTGACAAAATATAAATGCTCAAGAAAATGTATCTCACTCCTATTAAGAGTAAAAATTTATAAATCGTTAATCAGTGTAAACGTTCTACAGATTTAAATCATTGTTTTTAGAAAGTATGACTTGGTCTGAGACTTAAGATAAGCTAAACTTGAGGCCATTGAAACTTAACGAACAAGCTATGAATCAAACCGATTAATCGAAAAGGACATACAACCAGCTCTCTGGCCATCAGAAAGCACCAAAAAGAAATTTAGGTCCTTATGTATTATACCGTCGAAATTAGACGGCGGTATAAAATGCAAGTGGCGAAATTGGTCCCTTTTTAGTAAAAATTGGATATCTGTGTTTCACTGTACTTGCACGTTATACTGTCGACCAATATCGTCCATTCGAAGAACATCACCAAATGTTATCATCATTTCTACATGTGCGCAAAAACAAATTGCCGCGCATGCTTCTTCCGTATTACTTGGCGAAGATTTAGAAGAATAAATATTGTATTATAAAAAAAACTTATTCCCTTGAAATTAGCGAAAGATCTAATAAAAACTACAATATTTAGCGATAGTCAAAACGACATAATAGGATTCAAAATCGTGACAAGTGAGATTTTTAATGTCGTTGTGTGTGTGTGCTATTTTTTTATTTCACCATTTTACCGGACCCCATAGTTTTGCGGGTAATTCTGTTATTATTTTTGACCATGCGCTAACAAAATTATTGCGTTTTAACATGCGCGGGAACGGTTTTCCACCATTGACTTATATCACTACATTTGGTGACGTTTTTTGATAGACGAAGAAAGTGTCTTTTTTTTTTCGCATTGCTATTATTGAAACTACTCGTGTAGAAATAAGGTATTCATTGATACACACCAGCATTAAAAATGTTTGATTGTCGGGAAAGTATTAAAACTTTAAACAACTTTACAGAGACGGGTTTATTCTTAAGAATCATTTTTATTTTTCACCTACTTTTTGGAGGCAATTTTTCACAGAAGAAAATAAAAGTCTGGATTAAATTTTTCCAAGTACAAACTAATACCTTATTATTTTATGGTTTTCTACCAACATTTTAGGTCTACTGGGTCATCGCGAAGAAAAGAAGGATTACTAAAATGTTATAATCTCTTTTTCTTGGAAACATTTTAATGACTGGACAAAGTCTTTATCATTAATGCTATCTACAAAGTAAAATCATTAAATTTTTTCTTCTCGATGTGTGTGGGTCATAGTTTGCTGTTTTTTCTAAGCACTGATGTCGAGGATTTCTTTGTAACAAAGCTAAAAATCTTACTCTTCTTGATTAAGTTCATGGTCCAGTGACATTTACAGATTAAAGGTAAGAGTCATTTTCCACCAATTCTTTCTTTTTTGTTAAAAAAGATATTTTGTCTTTTATTTTAGTCTTTTTTTATTTTGTTCTTGATTGCAGAGAAGGGTTTCCATGTACTTTTTAACCTTTAATAGTTACTGTTCCTTTGTTTTTTTTTTCAGAGACTGATTTTAAAAAAAAATATTTATTTTGTTTTTCTATATCAAAAAATCATTAAATATGATTTTAATTGGATACTTTGCATAATAAAATCACATTTAAATAACACGATAGAATTTCTTTTGCCTTGTCGATACCCTTTCATAAATTTTATACTTTTATTTATTAAATTTGAAATTTTAGTGCAGGTGTGGCCAACCCAAATTACCTTGCGGGCCACTTCGGAAAAACATTATAATCCCGCCGGCTGCATATAAAAATATATATCTTTATATTAGATTTGGAACCATTACAAACATTTGTTGGAGTGAAAATTTAAAACGGAATGAATTATTATTATAGTTTTCATTACTTTCATGTATACAGACATAGATAAAATTTAATAATAATGCAATCATAAAATGTGGCTAACTCTTGTAATAGGCAGCACTATAAAGTTACAGCAATCAAACGTGATGCTGTGGGGGTGGGGGTCGCTGCAATGTAATACTGCTCACTTCTAAGTATGTAAAAAGCAGAAGCAACGTAATGAAATAGAAGCAGTTATGGGGTATATTTGTAACAAAACACTACACTAAAAACTAAGTTTTGCACAAAATAATCGTATTTTGTAAAATTGTAATGGATCTCGCGGGCCGCAAAATTATTCAAGGGAGGAGGGCATATGCATCCACAGGCCGTTAGTTGGCCACCCCAGTTTTAGTGTGTCTGACTCTTTTTGAATTTATTTTTTACTTTCAGTCTTGAAATTAAGGTAGTAAATTTCAAGGAGCCGCCACTGCTTGATAGTTGAGTTTACGAATTTGATGTTTGCGATGTTGGAATTAAATCTCCTGTTTTATTTAACATTATCATGTTAGTAAAGGAGATTAGTATAAGTGAAATAAAGCTGATTGAAAATCCTTATGTGGTATGTTGTGGGAGCTCAGAAAATGATGTATCAGCTGTGAGAAAGAAGTTTCTACTTTGTCTTTTGACTGTGGCTTAGAATTGAAGAGCCTGTCACCATCGCTCCTCGTGTGGATCTGGAACAACGTTTATTCAAAACAAAATCAAATTTGCCCGACGAATTTTTAAGAATATTCTTACGATACAGTTTATATTGACCATTTAAAGTCCTTTAAGGGAATTTTAAAGGGGAAGAATGTCTTAATATATATATATATGTAATTATTTATAAAAACATGTTCTTTTTTATTAAAACCATACATTAAGTTTCTACCATTTTTTCAAAAATTATTCACATTGGCAAATTCTTCAGTTTTCTAGTGTTTTTATTTACATATTAAAAAAAATTGGTGGTTTTGAGTAACTTGTATAATTTTAATTTCATTTTTCTCAAAATGAATTCTTAAAATTCAAAATGCCTCCTGCGTTTAAAATTTTAGTTGAAATCTATAATATTTCAAAGTTATATTTTTAGTGCATGACGAAAAAAAAAAAGGATACAAATATATGCTTTTGATTATTTTAATATTTCACTTTAGATTTCTCAACCAAGGTATTTCAAGTAATTTTTTATGACATTCTACATTGCACATTATATTTCTGATTCCACTTTGTTTGCTGTGATAGCTTGTCGATGGATAATACGGTGTTCGAATTTCAAGTATTTTTGCCTTGAGTATATATATATGTATAGGTTTTTCCGTAGAATGTTATTTATAACTAAAATTATTTACTGTTGTCCCATGTACATTCTTTTTAAGTGGTTCACAGAAAAGTAGTTCTTGCAATTCTTAGTTAAAATTGGTATCTAATAAATACCATTAACATGGTGACACCTATGATTTTATCCAATTGTTTGAGATTTTTTCCACATTCAATAATTTGTTTTGATTATTGTTGCTTTCATTATCAGCAAAAATTTTTGTTTTCTCTTTACAACGTCCTGTCGAGTCTTCTCTTCAAAAGCTTACTGCTTACGTTTTCGAACGCATGCACTTAAAAGTGTGTAGGATGGTGAGCTCCCTAGACTCGTAGTGAAACTACATGCACATGAACCAATGAGAGAACCTCGTAATCACGTGATACGTGAGCACATACTTGCAAGAGATCATGAGTCAACTTTGCGGTAAACTGAAGTATCATTCTGCACACTTCACTTGGGCTCTAGCGCAATGTTAATTAAATTAAATAAAAAAAAGTGTCTTTTTCAGTTATAATCACCTCCTTGAGATATTTTAATGCAAGAATTTCAGTGCTATTTTACACAGAATTTCTTTATTTTCTGACTAAATAATTTTTAAAAGTCTTCTGTCAAGAATAAATTATTTGTTCGTTATAAGGAAGGTTTTGTAAAACATTTTATTTTTATTTTCCAGTATATTTAAGGTGACCATTTTTTTTAGAATGAAAAGGAGGACGAAAAATTTAAGAAAAAATTACAACTTAAATATATGAAACGATTTATTAATTCAAACAAAAATACGCTAATTACGCTCTTACATTCTTTTTAATTATTATCTTAAACGAGTATTTTTCTCATTGAACGATTTTTTTTGTCAACGTATCAGTTTTTAATATATTGGAAAATTCGGGCAAAAAATATCCTTCATACTGAATTTTACGGTAAGCACTGTAGCTAAAATATTAACATTCAATTTTGATTTCTGACTAGTCACTTCACAAAAATCATTATCAACTAAAAAAAGAAACTCTTTCAACTTCTGCATTAGTTCCAGGATAGCAAAACGTAAATTCAAGAAGAATTATATTTTTATATGGAATGTGTTCATTTTTGAAATGGTTAAGATTTCCACCCACTTTAATCAGTTTCAGCATGTTGATGTTTCAATTTATTATAATTTAAATGTACATTCAGTCTTCCAATTTCATCAAACAAACCAATGTCAACAATTTTAATATTAGGCATTTCTTTTGATAAAAAAATCAACGCAGTCTTTATGCTATGCAATTGCAAAACGTTATAGTTTTGATAAACGCCAGAATTCACAAAGAATATTTCGAATTTTGCGAAGAAAAAATTTTGATTGTTAAGTCTTTTGTTTACAAGCTATGAAACACTGTACAGATATCATAACTTTGTTATAGAATGTATATTCGGAAAAGAAACGACCGAGAAAGGCAAAACGCCAGTTCTTATCAGATCATTTCGTAATAATATCAAACATTTCTTTTTTCGCACATTAGCTTTCGTTATCAGTTTTATTAACTTACGAGATAACACACCGTGTAAATATTTTTATTTTTACAATTCAGTGTTCATCTTAAAACAGAACGTTAACGTTACTATTTGGCATGTTTTTGTTTTTTTTAAACACCTCAGTCAAAAAAATAAATAATAATCAAACTAAAAATAAGACATTTTTTTCATTTTAATGAACAACAAAAGTTAATGTCTTGCCTTTTATTGCTTAACCTATTTATGGAATTTTGTCATTATCTGTAATCTTGTCTTTATATCTGTGTATTATCTGTAATCTTTTATTTTTCAAAAAGCTTAATCGGAAGAAAATATGGGTTGAAATATTTAAGAAATAGTGTGGATTACCGTTATTGGACAATTTTTCTAGCAGGGGTTAAAGGATTCTGAGAATTTTCGTTTTGTGTTTTGTTTCGTAATGTTTTAAGACATTGTAGAAAAACTTTCCCTTTGACTCCATAGCGTGATTTTCGAACAGAATCGTACATTTGAGTTCTGATTGTACATGAAATAGGTGAAATGCAGAATAATTGGGTTTGATTCATGATAGATTATTTCAAAATCCTCTTGTTTTATGGTATATAAAAACAAATTACTTTGGAGAGTTATGTCCTCGGCATCTCTCTTGTTACGATTTAAAATTATAATGAGGTTCTTCATCTCTTGTTTTTCTACAGTGCTACTTAAAGTAAAAAATTAACAAACTAATTGTGATTTTAACAGTACGTATGAAGCTTCTACCAATATTGTTGATCTGTGTGTGTTTGTTTTGAAATCTCTAGTTAACTCTTGGGAAATTAAAAATTCATTTTAACCAAAAATTACGTAAATCAAACAAAGTGTTTAATGAGTGCATATAAATATTTAGATGATTTTAATTAGATTTTAAATCAAACAGTTCTTTCTTTTTGGAGAAAACATTGTTGTTGACAGAAACTTTATAGTTTATCTGATTAAAAATAACGTCTTTAACCCTTTATCTACCGCATTATGATTTACTGCAGTTTTTTTCATGCAATATATTTTTTTTTTGGATCACTACATTGAAAATTAAGGAATATACATTAACAAAATACTCAATTTTGGAAAATTTAATCAGTTACAGCTAATTAATTAATTAAACATATTCCACTGTAAAATTAATTATATACACTGTTCACTTAAAATAAAGAGTTAAATCGTTTTCTAAGGTCCTCATTAACATACAAAAAAAAACAAGACTCTTAAATTTTGATATTAACTATTTTTTTTGGGACAAAAATGATAATCTTTGCAATCCGCTGAAAACGCAATTTCTCTGCTATTAAAACTATTCGCCTTCCCCGCTAAAATACTCAGCATAGAACCCGTGCTGCCATATTTCTTGGAAGAGTGGATTCCAAAGAATATTCCTGCTAAGTATTTTCCGAAATATTCGTAAGATTGGTTATTTTATGTTATTTTAAAGTGAGTGATACTTATAAGTACCGTCGGTAGATAAAGGGTTAAACAAGACTTGGATGTAATATTGTATGACATATATTTGCAGTTTTGAGCATTGTAATGATAGCTTAAGTAGAAGAAATATGGCTGCGGTAACCTAGTAGTTATGTGCTCGAACTCGTCGCCGGAGTGTCGCGGGTTCGGGTCCTGGTGGTACTTAAAATCCGCCATGTAGAGGAGTCCATGGCATGCACGTTCGATACTCGATGTCCTCACTTTGGGGTGGTATGGAAGTTTGGGGAGTGGGATTCACACACAAATTCTGGTGTCGTCCTCATCACTTGACCAAGGTTGAAATTACAAGTTCCATTGCCAATAGTCATTGTTTTATAAGTGTGACGTTAATAAAGCTCTCTTTTGTTAGGAAAAATATACTGAAAAGAAAGAAGAGCAAAAAGGAGTATACTGAAAATTTTATCAACCCAGTTTTTCTTTTACTATTGTGCGTTTATTCGAAAAAAAGGCTGATATAAATTCAAAGATTCTCTAACATAACACAATTTTGTGTAATAAAGACATATTCTCTTTTATAGTCTTTCTTAAAAATTGTATTTATAAATCTTGTCATAAGTTATAACGATGGAAGAATGACTTTAATTCCACTTGAGTTATGCGTCTGCATATCCGTGGTCAAGTTTGTTTCTTTTTTTCATTTTCTGAACTAAATCATGATATTTTGATTTACGGTAGCGATAAAAATAAATCAATGAATTATTAAAAATGATTATTTCGGTGAAATTATTTTTCTTTTCAGTCAACGAAGACAATACAGAGCATAAAATAAAATGAACAAACTTAACCTAAGTTACTTTCTAATAAGCTCCCAGCTATATTCTTCTCCGTCTATTGCAAATTAAAAAGCGCCACGGAGAGCATTTTTATTGTTGTTATAACCTTTCCTGATTTATGCTTATATTTAATGTTTAAAACTCTCGACTTTCTGAACTTGTAAATTCTGATTCGAACCATAAAGTTTAATCGAAAGTGCTCAATTAAAAATAAATTGAATTAGCATAGTAATTGACCGAATTTTAGAACGTATTGTTATTAGAATAAATAGAAATTTTTAACTGTAGACGCAATATAATTCTTAATTTTTGATGTGTAATTTTTACGAATTGAAATTTTATTTAAAATAATGTTCTTTCTGATTTTTTAAAATTATATAAGTTTTCCTTTCTTGATGACACTGTAAATAAGCAAAAATTGTACTGTATAAGTCTTTTATTTAACTGTAAGTAAATATTGTACATTTACGTTTTGTGTGATGCACGACTTTTCGTCTTTATGAAGAAAAATTTAAAATTTCAAAAAATCTATTAAATTCTGTTGCTTGAATGAAAAATTAACGATAGTGTATGCTAAAACTACATTTTAACCGAATCTCTTAAATTTTATTTTAGTTCACGCCATTGTGGATTTACAATTGTTAATAAAAAAATAATTAAATTAGTTTGTTAGCTCCAGAAATTCCAAATGGATATGCATGTCTACTTTAATGTTGCAAGTTTGACAGTCTGATACATCATATGCTTAATTTTATTTTACTTTTTCGGATCTTTTCATATTGAAAGTAATAATTTTTTGCGAATTTTTTCTAGCATATTTATATATCTGAAGCATTAGCAGGAATTTAAAAACATTTTTGTGATTTTAAAGAATGAAATTAAAATTTTTTTCAATATTATTGATGTTTATAGTCTTTAAAATAATTGCTCATAAAAAAGCCATTTGTTCAAGGTAAGCCTTTTCTAATCGTATCATTGCTTTGCATCACTTGGTTTTTTATTCATATCATATATTAAATTAGTATTCAGAAAGACGTGCGGTTTTTTCCTGCACTTTATTAATATTGTCGTTTCTTATTTTTTTTTTAAAGGACAAATAGAAACTAATTTTATTTTAATTTTTTTATAAACTTAAGATGCGATTCCATTTTTTCTTAACAATTATTTTAATGGTTTCCTTTATTTCTTCAACTGTAATTTAAAAATTTAAAAATATATATATGCTGGAAAAATATACGGAGAAATAAACGTACCAACTTACATTTCTTTCGTTTCTATTTCTCCGATTTATAAAGTCACCTTTTTTTTAGCTCAAATTCAATAATTCAATAATTCTCAAATTCAAGCAATTTTATGACTAATATGTATATTTATATATCGCGATATCTGGTGATTTTTATTTCATTTCTAGGGTTCAATTACAAAAATAAATAAATTTTTTTAATGTATACTGAAAAACTACAACTTTCAATTAATTTCTTTAATTTTTAATGTTGTGAAATATTTCATAAATAAATAATTTTAGTTTCTTTAGTATTTCATGTGAATTAAAATTAACTTTACTGCGTAAGCTGTTAAATAAGATAATTTCTTTTAAGTATCGTAAGAATACTGAAAAACGTTTTTAAATTTAAATAAAACTTTCACTGCTTTAAAAGTTGATCTTTCTTTTTTTTTTTTTGGTTAAATCAGTATTTAGAATATTTTGCATTTAAACATATATGCAAATCTTATCAAATTTGGGGGAATGTTATGTTTGCTTAAAATCTTCGCGTGAATTTTTAATATAAGAAATAATTTTGAACTTCTTAAATTTTAGTCTCCAAAAAATAGGGTTCTTATTCGTTATGTTCGTAGGTTCGATGTCATGAGGCAAATTATAGCTTACTTGTTATGAGACAAATAAAATCCATGATTTGTATTGGCCATCTTTATTCAGATGAAGCCCAGTGGCTGAGGTAGTGTATCGTATGGGGTGGACAAGGTCGACTCTGCCTTTCATCCCTTCAGTGGGTCGATAAATGAGTACTAAGCTTTCTTGGGAACTGAACACTGTTGGTTTTGCGTCAGATTGACCACTTGACCGAAACATCTGCAAATGCACCCCAGCGGCTAAGGTCACGTAAACTGAGATAGGCACAGTAGGCCTTGGTCCACATGGACTGTTGCGCCTCTGAGTTCAGTTTAGATCTTTGTTCAGATACCAAAATGTAAAAGCCACACAACAGACACACATAATCATATATAATGAACAATAAGATGTAGTTTCGCTCTCGTTTTTACACATCTTTGTCCCAGTTCATCGCGATTGTGGTGCCACCTATAATCAATTGTGCAATAAGGTGAACCTTACACTATTGTTGAAAATTCAAATATTCGTTTTATAGGGGAAATAGAATCAACATTCAATTCATAGAGAGAAAAAAATATGATAGCGATATTATGCATTAAAAAAATGTAACAAAACAAGCTATAAAAATGTATTATGCTTTTTTAGTAGAAACTTCGGAAATGATTAGTTGTAAATATGACCGATGTTAAAATGTTTGCTAATTATGATATGCATTTAAATAAAGTAATAAAAAAAGGGTTTCCTAAATTAATGGTAAAATAATTTAATCATTTAGTTTTACATCATTACTATAGACAACAGTCGAGGTCAAGTAAATAATCACGTAATTAAAATACTAATGAAAGAGTTAGAATTTTTGTGTGACGTTTACAGCGAGTTAATTCATCCATAAATCGTTTTATTAACAAAAACCTTTATATTTTTCTATATACGCATTGGAAATAATACTTAGATTTCCTGGTTGTTTATTTTTCCAGACTCAAAGGTCTATTTAATATGAACTGGACGTTAGATAGTTTTGATGACTAGGTCTATACATAATTGAAACACTGCTATTCATGCCAGGTGTCGGTTGGTTGGCGTAGTTGGTTTGTCGTTGGCTTTCTGCACCGAAGGTAGCGGGTTCGACCCAAACCCAAGTCGGTGGATTTTTATGATGCAAAAAATGGGCAAAGTCCATGCCGGATGATTATGCGGCATGTAAAAAAAATCCTTGAGTGCCTGTTCGGCTTGGGTGCTCACAGCAAAATTAAATTCCTAGAACGTGTTCGCATCTTCAGAGCTCAGGTACCTCCCTCTGGGGAGGAAACTGGGCGTCAAAATTACTTGCGGCAATTGGTATCGCCTATATGGTGCCGCACTAAAAAGTACACCAGCTCCTGGGGAGTGTACTAGGTCTGCAATGGTAAAAATACCAATCCGAAGCCCCATTGGGGAAAAAAGTATTCATGCCAGGACTTTAAACTATGGTATACGTATTTGCCTCTTTTATGATGTTTTTTCAAATCATGAGGTTCGAACTCTTTACCAATTGCTACGAATCTATTATTCTTCCGTACCAGATTTATTTCATTCATTACTTTTCTAGCATATATGTTAATGAATACTATGAAAAAGACAATTCGTAAGTAATTAATCTTTAAGATAAAATTCTTAAAAATACTAACTTTTCTCGAAATCTGCGTAAATCCAAAAATAATGATACATACTTTCTGTGATGTATCGCCAACCATTAAAAGTTATAGAATTTGCCAATAGTAATCCATTCATTCTTTCTAAGATTTACGATACCTTACGAGAGAAAAGAAAGAAGCGGAATGGTAATTGGCTCCTGAGGTGTTCAATTTGCCTCTCTCGCCAAAAGAAGTATTGCTTGTAACGGTCGCAATGGGCCATTAATTCCTTACGTTATTACAGCCTTATTTAAATCGTTATTAGATTGTCTGAAGAAAGTGTGGTGGGATCAGTCATATTTCTTATGTAGTCGGATACTAAGTTAAGTTGCATTTACATAATCGAATTGGAATTTTTGATTTTAAAACATTTTGAAATCTGTTAATTTTTTCGCTATTATATATATTTCATTTATATAATATAATATAAATGAAACACAAACTGTTTAGAAAAACAAGACCTCAATGGCGAACATAAAAATTAAAATAAATACAAAGTCTTATAAAATTAGAAAAAAAAGAAAATTAAAACTAAGTGCAGCCTCTGACTTAGGACCGATAAGTGGGGTTAAACTAGTTTGATGGTACCAACGTTCCCATTATTGCAACCAACTTGGTACGCTAAAATAAAAGTATACAATTTTATAAAATTCAAAAAGTTTTAAAGTTAAAATTTCAAAAAGTAAGATATTTGCCACCGTATTCTTTATAATGTTATGGGGTAAAAATATTAAATTTCTAAAATAGCTAAGTGCACTATATATTTTAACTACTAAATATCAATAAAAATATACCCATTATTAAACTGAAAATATCCAAAAGCACTAAGAACTCCAAAATTTAAAAGTTAAATTTGAAAACGTCGTATACTTACCATTGCAAGATCTCAAGAAACATCACATTAATTATGTATATATATAATGACGTGTACCGGAGTGGGAAGTGGCTGCGGTAGCCGAGTGGTATAGGTATCGGACCGTGGCTTGCCTTGTCACGAGTTCGAGTCCAGTACCACTAAAGACTCGCCGTGTAGGGCAGCGATGCACGTTAAATCTGTCGAGAGCTGAAACGTCCTCCCGTTGGTGTGGTGTGGTAATTAGGAGAGGGGGTGCCAGCTCAGGTGTCGTCCACGTCATTTGACCATGGTTCAAAATTACGTGGTCCGTCGCCAAAAGCCCTCATGCAGCTGAACAGTGCGACGTTAATATTCATTCAATCAATCAATCAATCAATCAACCGGAGTGGGAAGACTTTCTTTATCTAGATCAGGGGTGACCAACACGCGGCCTGCCAGTACGTAAGCTGTGGCCCGCCGACTCTTTTTAAAAATTTTTTAAACATCAGGTTTTTAAAGTTTTTTCATTTTGAAATTTATTTGAGGATAAATTTATATATGTATATAAATCTAAAATGTATTTGGTTGTTACCTGCTCTTGTTTTAAAATAAATCCTTTTTGATAATAGAAATGTCCTTTAGATTAAAATAGATTTATTTTTTATCAAACAGTTACATTTGATTTTAATATAATAAATTAATTTTTTTAATAAATTCCGAATTGCATTATGCATATCCTTTACTATGGATGGTTCATGATTCTCTGTGTGTGCGACTTGCATTTCTCCTCCTCCTTTTTTGTTTGCAGTGCCCCAAAAAAGCAAAAGACAGTCAGATATGTTTTTTAATGTTTAAAAAAATATTCAGGACGATTAAGATAAAGGGCACTTAATCGTTTGCGAATGACAGCACAATCAAATTTTAACGATGAGTAACGAAAGATCAATTCAAAAGGAAGACCTTGATTTTCAGGAAAATGGCAACTGTAATATTTTAAACATTATTTTATCATTACATTATTATATTATATAAACATTATTATATTATCTATGTCTGTATACATGAAAAATAATGAAAACAATAATCATTCATTCTGTATTAAATTTTCACTCCAAAAAATGTTTTTTTGTTTCCTAATCTGTTATAAAGGTACATAATTTCATGTGCGCCCGCGAGATTATAATGTTTTTCCGAAGTGGCCCGCATGGTCATTTGGGTTGGACACCCCTGATCTAGATCATATGGAATTTTTGATGTTGTAAAAGTTGCATTGATGAGACAGTCTTTTGTTGATTGATACTCCAATTTAATATACATTTAGACACACGCAAATATCAATATGGACGACACAAAACACAAATGACACAAGTGCAGACAATATAATGAAGCTAAGATGTGGGTGGGATTTTCCAGAGTCTCAATTTTTATATGAAACGGCAACCGGAAATTCCAAACTCATATGATTTCCCTGGACCGAGCTTGTGATTCGTGAAGATATCGTACGATGATGCTTATGTAAGATTACTTTAAATTCGCTTCTAATTTCTTAAGAGATACCGTCAAGATTAAATACCTTTAGGCCGGTAAGCCATTGAATTCCTTACGCGCGAATCCCGAAGGGTCAGGACTATTACAAATTAAAAGGGATTTAAGATGAAATTAAAAGGAATTATTACAAATTTAAAAAAAATGATGTAATGTATAATTTCTTGCATGGAAGTTGCTGTAGTTTATATTAATTTTTTATTGGAATTCTTGAACAAAATGTTATTTTTACGATCGAAATTTTCCTGCAACAAAATTAATAAAGTATTGTTATGGTATTGTAAAAAATTATTGAAATAAACAAAATTGATCAACTGATCGTGTGTGAAAATGCAACTTAACTTGATTTTTTTTAATTTAAAAAGTCGCATATTTTAATTTCGTAGTATTTTTGATAAACTTATATTTAAGAATGAAATAAACTAGTGAGAGAAATCCATCAAAATTTCTAACTGCAATTTGCGGAATAATACCATGATGCACCACATTTTTTCTGAAAAGTTTGTGAAGAGTGGTTGGATATAACAATAATAAACTTGGATAGAAGATTGTGGAAGATGAAAAGTGGAGTTTTTTTTAAGATAAATTTTCTCTTGGAAAAAAGAATTTTTTGGAAATATTAACTTCCAACATTTTCTGCTTTATGCTCTTTTCGACATTTTTATTCTCTCTCATTCGGTATTCTCTAGATTTTTGAATATCTGAGATTTTCTAGTGAGAAGAGGGTAAAAAAAAAAACAACAAACAGGCAGAGTTCACGATCTCAAATTTTAAGTTCAAGATTTTTAATCTTTGCTTCCTTATGCATTTATTTCTCACTGTTCGAGTTTTCCCAGTTAAACACATATAGAAATAAAAACTTTTAAAACTGATTTTTTATACTTGAATTAAATCTTTATGCAAAATTATTAAAACAATTCTACCGGAAAGTGATATATCTTTTCTCTTGCTGTATCTGAAAGATCATTACAATAAAATTTGAATAAACTGCTTTTAAAAAATGGAAAGTATGGAATTATCGTTTAAATTTGGTTATTATTAGTAACTGGAAAACATACTAGGAATTAAATGAATAAGATTTTTATAAAATAAAACATTAAAACTTGAATATTTTTAAAATGCGATACAAAAAATTCCGGTACTGGTATGTATTAGATTGGATAGCACTTAGTTTTTTCGAACCTTTATCTCTGATATTTAAGTTTGAGTGATTTTATAATGCTTTCAAATTGCCAATTTTAAAAAATAAATATTTAGATGCTAAAATACTATTATTGCACATTAAGGATTAAAAAGAATTACATTAGGATGTCTAAAATTGCATGAAATGTGAAGGGTTAAAGTTGGGTGAAAATAACAATATACACATCTTTGATAGTGGGAGGGGCGAGCCTAGCTAATCCAGTTGCAGCAATGAAATCCATGCGAGATGGAAAAAAGTTAGGATGCATTGGTGACGAGAGGAGCTTATGTGATTGGCTGACCAGAATGTCCAACTATTTTTACATTAAATTTACCAAATGTACCATACAAGAAGAAATGTAATGATTCATTCCATAGAAAAATCTCTCTTATATCGCCTAGATATATACCAAAATATCCAATTAGAAAGTGGAAGAGAATCCAGATATAATTTCCCAGTATAAAGATTTTAAGTAACATATAATTCGTTTGAATAGAAAACCTAATGTCCTGTATACATTAAAGAATGCATTGAATTCAATTTAATTCAATCGATTAAATTTTCATATAAATCGTACTTATTGAATATATAAAGACATCATTTTCTCTCAGAAGGGCGTTTCTCGGAGCTCATTGTAATTTAAATTGTCCTTTTATAATCTAGTTTTAATCTCTTTATCATTTACATGGTATGCAATTGCTCACCACTTAATCGATTTATACATTTAAAGATTATAAATGGAATTTAGAGAATGTATTCAAATGTCTAATGATATAAATTTAAAGGACGCTTTTCTCTTTCGTCAATCTAACAATCCTCGAAATTGGATCAGATCCAATAGAATTGTAGATTTGAATTATGTCCTAGTGCATTCAAATTTTTACTCGGTGACTGTATCTTTTCAATGTTCCTCCTATGAATTGTTTTTGAGAGTTTTAACTGACAGGAACGTGTCATGAAGATACATCTAAAGTCCGTATTTTTTGTGACTCATGCATACATGCAAATGCATTTATACATCCATGCGAAGATTAAAATATTCTACTGGTGTGTGACATTTTTTTCGGTCCAAGAATTTATAGAATCAATAAAATAATAAAAAGTAACACATCAAACACAATATATGAAATACTTTGTTTTTTCTCTTTAGTGTAGTGATTCCCAAAGTGGTCTATATGGACCCCAGGGGTCTATGACTACCTGCAAGGGGTCCACGTCAGAGAAAAAATAATTTGGGGGTCCATGAGATGTTAATGGGGGGGTTTATGATGGTGGTTCTCTCATTAAACCAAATCATGATTTTAATTTTAAAAGAATATTTAGTCAAGTGGAAACCAGATTTTATCTATTTAATAGATTTATTTACTAATTTTAATAAGGTTAATTTGCAGTTACAAGGTGACAGCATAAATTTTATTAAAACAAAGGCAATTTTGGCTTTAAAAAGACGTACCTGTTATTTATCACGAATTATGGAATATAGTGAGAAAATTTTTAATTATTTTTCCTAGTGAGAAGAATTTTTAACCTATTTGAAAAAAAAAAAAAAAAAAAAAGAAAAGGGGGGGGGTGGGGGTAGAAATAAGGTTTGGACACTACTGTACGAGGAGATTTAGCGTTAAACCTGACAGAATTGATTCCAAATGTTGAAAAATTGTTATTGAAGCACCAGACTTATTCCACCCTTTAAAAGCATTTGTTTGTTGCTTATTTATTTTATGTATTAATTTAAATGTAATTTTAATTTAATTAACATGTTTTTCTTGAGTTTTAAACATTATACTTCACTTCATTTAGAAATTTAAATCGTTTAAAGTAAGTAGATCTATACTAGCTGTCAAAAAGACATTTAAATTCATAAAATTGAAAAAAATCCTATCTTAGGTAATCAGGGGTCTATCCCAAACCGAAAAACATGGCAAGGGGTCTATGAGACAAAGTTTGGGAAC
>BMAV01014315.1:13322-24520 GCA_019973955.1 Trichonephila inaurata madagascariensis | reverse complement strand
GGATTTTTGCGTGATGTATTTTTTGACTTCTTGAAGCATGGTGGTTATGTATAAAGTACATGATTGGGAATTTTTATTTTTTAATATCTAACGCATTCTCTTTCTTTGTAAGAACCTATCTCCCACAGACTTTGAAATGGAAATATTTTAAAGCTCTTTTGTGTTTATAAAAGAATTCCTTATTACCTGATTTTATTTATAAGAAAGCATCCTTTTCTTTATGCTCTTTGAAAGTATTTTAAAATTAGTAACCCAGACATAATTTAAAAATAATTTTTAATGAACATTTTGTTCAATCCTTTTTTAAAATGTTCACAATTGTTCTGTCATCTCTCAAATATTTTAAGGATAATTTTAATGTGGATACATCATTATTATATTAGGAAGTTATTGTGATCCCTATTAAGTGTTGATATGGATTCACAGATTTGTATCATATAACTGAAATTAAATAAAAGTTGGATGAACATCAAAATGTTTTATATTGTCTTCACATTTTTTTAATGCCTTTAGAATTTTTTTTTATCAAAGATAATATGATATTAATTAAACTATATTCATCTGAAATAAAAGTAAAAAAAATACTAATATAATTATATATCATTCTATTCACGCACACACACATAGAATTGCAGTTAGTAGATACTTACTGATTTAGAGAAGATAAGAAATTTGTATTTTTTGTAATTATTTGTTTTGTTATGTTTTCTAATTTGTGCACGTAGTTTTTTTTCTCATTTTGTTTTAACATAAAATTTTATTCCTAAATTATGTAAAACTTAGATATGATGAAAATTTCAAAAATTATGGGTCGTATATTCCGGCACTTAACGCACATTTTTAATACAAAATTAAGACCGAAATTTACTGATGCGCGTTATACGCCTGGAGGATACAAAAAAAAGATAATTTTAAAAATAAAGTAAAGATGGGCATTAAAAAAGGATTTCTACATATATATAATGTTTTGTAGAACTGGGTTTGAAAATTTTATGCAAAACAATCACAAAAAAAATTAAACAGTTCTTTAAGAGCGGTGCGGATTTATTATCAAAAATCCAATCCTTTAAATACAGGATTCAGCAGCAATATTCTCAGAGTAAATCTCCGAAGGTCTTCACACCTTCAAAAGCACTCAAACACAATTGTCCGTGTTTAAAAATACAAGCATGTAAAAGATTATTCACAAGCACACAGCCGAGCTAATCGCTAGTCAAAACAATCCTCACTATTCGCTGGTTAAAATCAGACTGACTGACTGCGGCTGTCATTAGTCAATTTATATACCCGACGGAAACTTCCAGAAAAATCCGCACGTGCCATAAAGCGTGAACTTAGTGGCGAGATCCACTACTTTCTAGAAGAATCCAGAGGGTTCCGAACTCGCCAACATGGTCGCCAAAAAGGATGCCAACTTGGCTCTAACGCCAAGATTTCGCCAAGTTCTCATTGAATCGCCATTATAACGTAAGCGGCGGCATTGCTTGTGAATAGTACAATTTTAACATGAAATAAATATAACATAGAGTAATATAAATGTATTAAACACTCCAAAAAAAAATTATTTACACTATATATACAAAATTTTCGTAACAATAAATACTGTTCATTTAAAAGAAATGGCATACGTTATATAAATATTTTCAACAAGAGAATTCCTTACAAATTTTATCTTTCCTCTCTTTTCTTGCGCTTTTGGGTTATAGTTTTAGAAGTATACCGTTGTTCAAAACCTGGGGTAATGCCTCGAATAGATGACTTCATACGGAAACAACAGCATTGTATCTTTCAGGTTTAAATAGTTTTTTTTTTTTAAAAAAAGATTCGCTTTACTCGTTATTTTATATCTAAAAATTTTAAAATGTAGTTTGAAAGCATAGGTATGCGTAATACACCGAAATATAAGGTAATTAAAAATGCTGTTCTAAATATATTTAGAATAATAAAGTTAAAAGAGGAAAAATAAATATATAGGTAAAAACAGATGCTCAAAATACACATGTTTAATATTTGGAATCATGATAAAATCTTAATATACATGACTTATGTGTTCCGGTAATATAATTTATCGTTAGAAAAGTAAGTTTTGAAAATTCCTTCGTTTAGGGTGGAAAAAAATAAATAATGAAATCTTTTCTGGAACAATTCTCTTATTATAGCAGAGAATTTACAGACCCCAACGCTGTAGTATCGTTCAGATTTAATTTACAATAAAGGACAGCTTTGCTAATTACAGTTGAAGTTAGCTTCTCGAAAATTAGAGAGAGAAACACAATTTTGAGATCTCTTTCAAATTTTCGAAAGCTATTAAAGTTCACATGGAACTCTTCTGATTCGAAAACTAATCTCTTAGAGTAAAGTTAGAGTGATACCCTTTTCGATGCACTTAGATTTCGCCTTCAAAGCGTTGTATTGTTATCTTAAAGTTAATGTACTCGTATTTCATCAAATTAAAATAAGCGCATGTTGTGCTGGAAGAGTGATTCTGGTTATATCCAGCGTCTGTTAACGAGAATTTCCAGAGTTAACTGGAAATAGCCGATGATTTTAAGTTATTAATTTTGAAACAGCAGTTACTAAAGTATGTATGGCAGTTAGAAATAACATGCAGGGGAGAATATATATTAACCTTATATTTTTCATTTTTCTTGTTTGTTATTACATTTATATTTTGATTGAGTAGTTTTTGGAATTTTTTTTGATTTATGTTAAATTTCAGTGTTAGTAAGCATTCTTGTAAACTTAACGCTTCGTTAACGTTTTGGAATTTTACCTATAAGATATTTACCTGTAAGAGATTTATATTTCAACATACTGAGAGAGACTATCAATTATGATTTTAATGGCTTTCAAACCTATTTCCACTGCTTTTATTTATAAATACTGGTAAATGAATGCAAACAACTTTTGGAAGCATTTTTCTGTGTAATCAGTGCATATAATAAATGGAAGCTTTCGTTTAAAATTTGATATAAACAATGGTTTTTATTACTTTTATTGATACTAAGCATTTTTATTTAATGCCTACAATAAAAACTTATTTGTTTTTAACGTTTGTGTGTAAGTATGTGTCTGAATATTTATTAGCAAAATACTTATATGAATTTCTTTGTTGATACTTTATATTCTCTCATTTTATGTTGCGTTATATTTTACGCTAAAAATAATTTTACAGTATTTTATACTGTATAACATTATGTAAAATGCGTATTTTTTCTTTATTTTTTTTTAAAAAAACATGAAACGTTAGAAATTATTTTCCTTAACCAATTCAAAAGCAAAATACTACAATGGAGGAAAGTATTGATCGTCGCAATGTTTATATATAAAAAAATGTGATAATTTTTTTGCTCCCGTTTTTTGGGAAAAAACGGGAAATACTAGAGGCTTTAGTTATACTTTGTTTCAAAAGAGAAATATTTTAGATTGAAAAAAGAAAGGAGTTAAAAAGAGAGATCTAGGAGAAAAATAATTTTTCTAGTCTTATTTTTTCCAACCCCACTTTTTATTCACACCCCACAAAAAAAACTGCCATCCACCAGAACGGATCTCTTTATTTCTTAGATAAATGACAAAAGTATTTTATCGTGTAGATAAAAGGATTAGCGTCAAACAATCGATTTCTTTATGTAGCATAAATCATGGCTTACAGAGAAGAATGAGAGATAAACCGAGATGGGCCAGTTACATTATAAACGATGTTCTGCACCTTACTAATTGTTTTGGATTCTTAGAAAGACACACTCTTTACTTAATTCTGTATACAGAACACTTTCTACTTTTTAGATGCTCTGTGCTCTCCACAAAATATTTTACTTCTAAAGAAAAATACCGTATCTGTCGCATTTCTTATTTAAAATCCTTTTCCGCCTAAAATTTATTGCGTTTAAGTCAGAGGTCGTTACGGAACCGACCTTTTGTTGTCGGGAATTTTTACCGCGTAAATTAGCGTAATGACGATTGTAAATATGCAACAGTTGTTTCAAAGCCGACAAAATTTTATCATTTTTCTATATTTTTAGTGTTCCTTTAATTTTTTTTTCTCCTTTTTTTTGCATGATGTAGCATGTTAAATTATGTATAATTTTTTTTTATCCCTGCATTTTTAATTCCATTCGAATAAAAAAAAATTGTATGACTTGAATTGTTATACATATTTAACATTGTTTCTTGTTGGGGTAAAATTATTATTTTTTTTTTTTACATAATGTTTTTTTTTTATTACTATTATTTTTTCTCTTAGATAAAAGCCAGGAAATATATTTAAACTTGGGAAAATGTATTTTTTTTACGAGAATAAAGATTATGGAAGAAATGTTACTATAATTTATTCCACACCGTTTCTTATGGTT
Source organism: Trichonephila inaurata madagascariensis (assembly GCA_019973955.1). NCBI lineage: Eukaryota > Metazoa > Arthropoda > Arachnida > Araneae > Nephilidae > Trichonephila > Trichonephila inaurata. The sequence continues at coordinate 20,168 of BMAV01014315.1, read as the reverse complement.
TGCCTCTCTTTTAGTTGTAACTTATTCCCTTCTCTTTTCTCTCCGTACAATTATTTTATTTTAGAAGGGAAAAGTTTACTTAATTATTTTGATATTGTCAGAACTATTTTATTAACTTTTGTGCATTACTATATTTTTAATTATTTTGTTTTAATTTTCGCATTTCTAGTAAAATTTTTCAAAAATTATTTACTTTTAGATATATCAATTACATTTATTTAAAAAAAATTCTGACGTTAATTCACTAAGTAATTTTAAAAAGTTGTTTTAAATATAAGCTTTGGGTGTATTTTTTTTTCTGTTTATTTAACCTGCATGTTTTACAATTTACATCTCTGAAGGAATTTTTTTATAGACTTATACGTAAATATATAAACGCTTTTCACATCGTAATAATTTCGCAAAAATCACATCTGAACTTTTATTTTATGTATGGTTACAATAATAAAAAATTAATTAATTTAAACGTACTTGAATAGTCTTTTAATCTGGTTACGCTTGAAATTTACTTTATTAATGATTAAATTAGTTTACCACTCTCAAATAAACTGCTTGTGCTTTTTAATTTTTGCTATATATTTGTATATCTGTGGCTGAATTTTACAGTTTGAATAACATATTTGTATTAAAAAAAAGAACCTAGATTTTATTTAAAAATTTAGAATTTAAAACTTTCTTTTTTCTTATTTTAAAAATAAAGTATTAGTAGATCTAAAATCGACAATTTTGAAGTTAAGTTTTATGTTCAATATAAGACTGACGGAATGACGTCAATATTTCGGAATTAAAATTAATTTTAACGTTCATAACTGATAAGAATTGTTAAAAAGTAATTTATAAAATGCCTTGGAGGATTAGAAAAACAGAAAAAAAAAATAACTATTGTGACACAAAGTAATTTGAGAGGAATAATTTATGTGTTAACGGACAAATAAAAGGAAACAACAACTGCTTTACATTACAATAATTGGTATTCATTAGTATTACTATACGTATCACATTTTTCTCACAAATTCTATTAAAGGACCTTTCAAATTTTTTTAATGTTAAAAGGTTCATTGCATATTTTTTTCAAAAAACTAAAAGTTGCATACAAATGATCAAAAATATTTTAAAAGGCTTTGGAAACACACGTAAATAACATCACAAAAAATTGAACTAATTAATCACTTTTCAAAATCAACAACGAAAACGAATAACTGTAAGAGTAAATTTTCTTAGTTCTTTTCCGTTTCGCCGGCGCAAGCGATAAAGTCACCAAAAAGCGATACAACCGACGCCAAACGGAATATTCTCGCTGGTAACTTTTCACTGCCACATTTTTAAAACAAGTCGCTGTCTTTTCTTGTCACAGTAACATCTTTTTCATAATACATCAAAAGTGATGAAAAACCAATGAGAACTAACATTTATAACATTTTTTCATGTATTGTCACGACTACTTGGCCAGATTTGCGCCGGCGTAACGAAAAAGTACCCATTTCTTTAATCTATGCGAATTAATGCGTTAAGGTTCTGGCGTTGGAGACATTTATTGAAAATTTTTAAAATGCAACGAATAACTTATTTGCAAATTTGATAGATTATAACGTTCTTAAAGTATTATGTGTTAGATGTTCTGTCGAAATACGCCACCGCCAAAACATCAAATTTTTGTTAAAAAATATATAATACATAAATTGGCCTGCATCCACTAAACTGACTGTCAGTCTTCTATTTAATCCATTTATCCCAAGATAAGAAGATAATGGTAGTGGATTGTTGGGAGAAAATTGAGGTTTCAGAACACGCAACAAATGCGATTTACTGTGACGTTCAAGCTTTCAAAGTCGATTTTCTAACCGCATTTCAGCTAACAATATTACGTGCACTCGAAAGCTGTGCTGGTTGATGTACGCAAAATTGCTTTAATAATTAAAAACTAGTTGTTTTTTTCACTATCTTTTACAGGGGGGAGAATGTCCACTATATTGAACTCTATTTGATTTGAATTTTTCTGACATCAGAATAAGAAACAAAAGAGTAATGTTTTTAATATTATAGAGCGTGATTTCATTTAAGACTAAGTTCTCTTAGTGTTTTAACAACAATATCTATACTGTTTTTTTAAAATTTATATTAGTATAAATCCGTTTCTAAAGCATATACATTAATGTATCTTACTTTGTTCGCTTAAAATCTAAATGTATTCAATAAAGTAAGCAATTTTTTTTTTAATGGACAAAATTAAAACCTCAGTTGCATCAAAATGCAGAAGACAAATTGCATTAAATATTTCATATGAGGGGAATAATTTTTTTTCTTGGCTTTATTGTTTAAAATTAGCCATAGTTTTAAAGATAGCTTTAGTTATTCGTTTCTGTAATTTTTTCCGTTCTTTTTTTTTCTTTTCTTTTCTTTTTTGAGCTTTGAAACTTTTATTTTTCCGAGAGATTATTTCTATTTTGAAAACTTATTCTCTCTGAGGTTTAGTGTTCTCTCTATATAGAACATAAATAAAAAAAGATAAAAGAGCTTTGAGTTTAATGTTAATTGGATGAATTCGGTTATTGCATTATTATTATTCTGTTTGTGCGTCATTGATGTTTTCATTTTCCGTTACTGATACATATTCTTCTTTTAAATGCTTAATTTGTTTATTTTGTATATAATTCGAATATTGTAACGTTTATTTTGATATATGTATGCTTGGAAAGAATTGAACTGAACTCAGTGGCGCAACACCCATGAGGGCCAAGGCTTACTGTGGGTGTCTCAGTTTACGTGATCTTGGGCACTGGGGTGCCCGTGCAGGTGTTTTGGTCAATTGATCAGTCTGACGTGAACCCCCCAGTGTTCAGTTTTCAAGCAAGCTTTGTACTCATTTATCGACCCACTGCAGGGATGAAAGGTTGAGTCGACCTTGCCCAGCTCGGGATTTGAACACCGGACCTGTGGCGTGGAAGCGCGATGCACTACCACTCAGCCACTGGGCTTCATGTTTGGAAAGAACAATTTAAAAATAAAAATAAAAAAATAAATGGAAATGCGATATTTTAAAAAAATTGCCAAAGGCAGATAATTTGCTTGACCTGTAAGCAAGTCGAAGTTCCTTTAAAATATTTGCACAAGATTAGTTATCTTAAAAAAAAAAGGGGGGGGGAGGGAATATATTTGCAAAGTACTCTAAAAAATACACAAAGATCACTTCGACATTGAATAAGCTGAAAAAGGGAGGGGGGAATATGAAGATAATTCCGAAAAAAAAAAAAATCTTCCGAGATGCAAACTGTTATCATACAAACCATCGCACCATAGTGGCCACGGCAGCCTTGTGGTTATGGTCACGAATTCGTGTCCAGAGTGTTGCGGGTTTGAGTCCTGGTGCCACTAAAGACCCGCTGTGTAGAAGGGACCGGTGTGTGTGTGGTAGTGGGGGGGGCATTCTAGATGTCTTTTGACCGAGGTTAATAATTATGAGGTCCGTCACCTGCAGCCTTCTTGTTGCCTTACATTGCGATGTTAATAAAATTCATACTCATCATCATCATATCATCCACGTAAAATAATAATAATAATAATTAAATAAAATAAAAAAAAACACTATAAAATAGAACTATAATAAGAATTTAATTTCTTAAATAATATACTTTGAATGTTTCCTAATGACCATATCCTGTGTTTTGGCAATTGAATTGTCGAATTCTAGATAGAGATATTTTGAAGTTTTTTTTATCGTCTATTCACTTTCTATTAGTGTGAATTAACTCACTTTTAAATATCAGAAATAGCATGATGTAGTTCCCTTCTTTCCGTACTAATTTTTCAATTCCTACTATTAGCTCACTCTCTCTCTATATTTATATATTTATTTGTCTTGTTCCAAATTTTCAATCTTTAATAAAACACTTTCTATTCGTCCAATTAAGTTCAAACAAATTTTTTAAAACTTGTAGTGGATGACACTTGATGTTAATACAGTTTTTTTCAAATATTAATTAATTAATTAAATGTAATTAAATTAATTACTGGATTTAGACGCCAACTTAGATTCGTCTCTATTGTTGTCCTAATGTAACTGTTAAAACAAAGACAAAAGTTGGCGTCGAAAACCTGTTTTTCAGCCAAACCGAGTGCGCATTCGTACAACAATGCAGACAAATCATGCTCTTTTTTTCAATTCCTAGTATTAGTTCATTCTCTCCCTATATATTTATATATATATATATATCTTATTCAAATTTTCAATCGTTAATAAAATACTTTTTATTCATCCATTCAAAGTAGGAATTTACTTAATTTTTCTTTTATATTACACTTGTTTTTATCTGTAATTAGACTAATTCCAATAACCATAAATATAATCTAAATAAGACAAATATTGAATTAAATATAATTGTTCAATATACTGATTGGTAATTCTCTGTTATTCTCTCTCTCATAACGCTAACTATTACAAAATGACATTTGAAACTTCCGAGCGTAATTAATATTTACTAATATTGTGGCGCAAAATATTCATATCCTAGAACACTATCATATTTCGTTGTCATGAATTATGTAGCATCAGAACCGCAAACAATTAATTAAGAGATAAATTTTCTTTTCTTAGCGAAATAAATCTTTTCTCGATGTATATAATATTAATTAGAACTTTTACTAGAAAGATATTAGTACATGTGATATTTCACACTTGATAAGTTACACGATCATACCAGATAATTCATTTTTATGGAGTATGCGTGTGTGATTATAGTGTTTTCTCTGTGGAAACTTATCGGTGAAATTGATGTATGTTGCGGCTTAAGTTTTGATGTTAAATGAATATTAGAGACATTGTAACTTTTGATTTCTGATTTTGACTAATTGGATGGCTGTTCTGAATTGATATTAAAAAAGTTTTAAGAGGAAAGTGTGTGAATCTCTGATTAATGGTGTATCTAGTTTAAACAAGTAATATATATTTTCTGAAGTCAATTTTTACTTAGGTCAACAAAGAAAATTTTTATTTTAGTTACTTTTTATTAAATAATTACAATTAATATAAGTATGCTTATAAATATGACAGAATTCTATTAAGTGATAGAACACCTTTTAAATTAACATTAAAAACTTTTTAACCACATTTAATTTGTAATTAAATTTTTTAATAAAAGTTGAATATAATAGGTAAGAATTTATCCTAAAACTAATGTAAAAGGAATGCTGACGTCTAACTAAGCATCTGATTATTCAGATTAAGTTAAATCTTCTCATCACAAATTTAACAAAAGCTGTTTTATCCAACGGTTCTGCTATCTGGAGGAATAATATTGAGTGAAATATATCTCTTTAACTATAATTAATTACATTCGGACCTCTATGTAAGGAAGTCGCTAAATCCCGAAAAAATGTTCGTTATATGGAAAATGAAAATTCGTTGTATAGAGGTTCATCTTTCAATTTTTTTTTATAAATCACATAAAAAAAATTTTAATTCATAAACACTATATATTAAAAAGTAATTATTCACACCTTTTTGTAAGTTAATAATATTTATTTTATATATCTCACCTATCAAAAAGTGAAAAAAAAAAAAAAACCTGCAAGGAAAGTTTCTTGACTCTTATATCCATTTCCTGAAGAATTAATTTTTTTTCTTCGATGCTCAAACACTTACGTTTTGACATTTTCGAGCTACAAGAAATGAAGTTACCAGAACGACTGATTAACACTACAAATGAACGGAGACTAGTTCAGGGACACGAGACAACTCCACTGAGGGTGAAAGGGGATATCGAAGATGTTTCCAGTGAACTGGACGGTAGGGTTAAATGTTGCACTTCTTGAATGTAACGCCCAGAATTCTATTGCTCTTTGAAAGCTAGGTACCTAATAAAACCAGTTCAAGATTTATGATGACCATAAAATCAGTTAATAGAAGGAATATCTTGAAATGTCCAGAAATACTGTAAAAAAGGGAGAAAAAAATTGAATCACAAGAGAAAAAGTTCATTATAAAGAAAATGCACTTTGCTATTGGTAGGTTGTTTTACGAAGAAAATCAAGAAATGTTCTTGTTTCCAGGAAAAAGTTCACTATATAGAAAAATTCGCTACATAGAGGTTCGTCTGTAATTAAATTTAATTAATGAATTCATTTGAAAAAACTATTAACATCAATGTCATCCCCTACAAGTTTAAAAAAATGTATTTGAACTTGAGTGGATGAATAATAAGTATTTTATTAACGATTGAAAATTTGAACAAGGTGTATAAATATATATAGGGAGAGAGTGAACTAATAATAGAGGAGTTGAAAAATGAGGAAGTTCATGTAAATATATTGTTTAAACGTTGCGTGTAGAATGTATGTGAAATTCTTTAATAAAATTGTAAAAAAAATTCTTTAATTTGATTTTTATAGAAGGAAATGTCTTAAGTTTTATCATCCATTTTCAAAATTTACCTTCGTATTCTTTAGGAAATGTAAAGGTTGTCATAAAAGAAATTTTATCATAATTCTTTACTCTTCTTATTTTTGTTTCAATGACTTTTGAATGAAGTGAAACATTTCTAATTTCTAATCGAAGCTTAATTAAAAATAACTATTGAAAAAATCATGCTCGAGACGTTAATATTTTTCCAGCTCAAAAATAGCTTTTTACTATCATATTTGTCCAGTGTAATTTAAATGATTTACATTCATGTAAGAATAATTTAATATTGCATGAAACAACTTTAAACTTATGTACCACGAGAAATTGCAATAAAAAATAAAATTTAGTTTGATAGAAAAGTTATGAATCTGAATATTTATTCATAATTAATACATACAATAAAAATTAGTTATTTTTTGAAAGTATTAGTCCCAAATTTTAAATTTTTA
>BMAV01014315.1:0-13312 GCA_019973955.1 Trichonephila inaurata madagascariensis | reverse complement strand
AAATTAGTTATTTTTTGAAAGTATTAGTCCCAAATTTTAAATTTTTATTATGTTTGGCACAATAAAAAATTTTTAATAACTGATTCAGGAAAAGATATGCATAAAAATACAATGTGAACTAATATAACAGAAAATATTAATTAATAGTTAATAGATTAATTAGATATTTTAAATATATATATGAGGTATTTTAAGTGATGCATTATATTCTGTAATAGAAAAATTGATTGTATATTTTTACTAATCAAAGGAATATTCATATTACTTAAAAATTGACCCAAATTTCCATTTCTAATTTTTCATTTTGTTTCATAAAAAAGGGGGAAAAAATTGATTTTTCTTAGGTGTTCAAATTTTATATCTTAAAAACGAGTAATTTATTGAGATTTGAGAGATTTTTTTTTTTTAGCTCAGAAAAACATATGTTTCAGCGCACCTTTTAATATAAAAAACTTCAAAAGAACCATATCGTATTTCTATTCAGATATCAACGATTTTATACAAATTATCAAAATAATCACAATTTTCTGTAAGATTTTTCTTTATTTTACAATACAAAATGCAGTTTAAATCTTTTATAGGTTTCAAACTAAATTTAAATTGCACGAAACATTTTCAATACAAAGAAATTCATTTTAAATAAAATGCATATAATAAAATCAAAGAATTTTTAAATCACTGAAAATTCTTAACACGAAAAAAAAAAAAAATACTATGCGATTGAAAAATTGTGTAATCTCATTATTTGCATGCTTATGATATAGATACTTGCGTATAATTTTTAATTTATTTTTGTACCCTGCGCCCTTAACTTTTTGCAATTCGTGCGTATATAACCGTGAAATATCATAAACAAATATGCTAGCTCTAAAATTTTCATATATATTTCCATACATTTTATTTTCATCACATTAATGCAAAGCCTAAGAAATTTCGGTTCTCTTTGTACGTATCAATGTGTGTGTGTACTTAGATCTAAAGCTTTTTATATTATGATTGTAACATTATTTCAGCCGTTCAGATTTATTTGCCGTCACGAGGGTTACGATTTTTGTTACATATATATTTCCAAAAAGAGACAAAATAAGAGGAAAGATAATTTTTGCTGCAAAAACGAAAATTAAAGAATATTTCTCTGTATTTATTTATGAAAGTATCATTTAAAATTATTCCCCATATAAGGAATATAAATTTATATGAGAGTTTATATGTCCCTTAACAATTTCAGATTATTTATTCTCCAAAGGGTATTGTAATATTTAAAATCTGTTTCAATTTTATTTCTGAGTAAAATTGTGCTATGCCTTGAATTTCTAGAAGAAATTGTTTGATATTTTTGATAGTTCTCAAAGCATTAAAATTAACAAAAAGCAATGTTTCCCTCAAACATATAGTAATTTATCTGCAAAAATAGAAATGATGTATACAACATGTGTATAGGGCTAATTATTAAGCACTCTTAATTAATCAACGGATCGCACAAACTTGAATATTAGATCTTATTCTAAATTAGACTTCCAAAAAAAAAAAAAAATTAAAATCGTAACAAATTGAGAGTTTAATCTGCTGTGGACTCTTCTCTTAAAATATAATTCGTGCCAGAGTAATACAATTGAATGTATAGATCAGGGATGGCGAACCTTTTTCGATTAACGTGCCATTTTTTCTAAAGAAGTGTTTAATGTGGTACAGACGTGCCGTCCAATAATTTTGACTTCTGATTATTGGGAAAATAATAAAACTAAATACTAACAACAGCAAACTTTGTATTTACTACGAAAAAAATACCTTTTGCACTGTATAGTTATAAATGGTTTAGTTATACGTGTAATTCAAATTAAAGAGGAACATTAGTGTGACTTCTGTTGCAGATTGTGCTAATGACAAATAACTTATATTAGGATTGTAAGATGTTACTTTTTGTAGAATACATATGCTGAATTTGATTCATCGGCCAAACAGTTTCTAAGCAATTATTTTTGCTGTGGCTCACTTTTTTGACAAGAGGATTTGAGATTTGTTTCAAAATGCCATTTTACAGACGATGTTCTCCATACCACTATTCCAGAACGTAAAACACACACCGCTCTGTCGCCTTTACTAATCATGCCATGTTTATCGGTCCACTAAATTTGAAATTCTCTGTTACATTTATATCTTGCACTTTTGTTCTTTTACTGAACTATAGCCATGTTAAATAACAGTTAAAAATCGTAGATATAACACAGATAAACTTTAAAATACAGTTGTGTCAATGAAATTCACTATGCTATGCGTAGACAAAATTTACATCATAAGCAATTGTAGTCTGCGACGTAACTAAGGCAAGACAATAACAAACGAGTGTGCGCTTGTTTATAATTCTTCATAAAGAACTTTGAAATAAAATGCAAATCATTTTGTGCCACTGGTTTGCCATCCCTGGTATAGATTAACAGCTTCGGGAGAAACACCGAGGGGGTCGGCAACCTATGGCACGCGTGCCACATGCGGCACAATTTTCAATGGCATTCTGTATTCAACAAATTTGTCGATTTTTGAGTGGATGGCAGTTGATAAGTTTGTAATTGACCTTAATTGATAAACATCTCCAGAATTAAGGACACTTACGGAATTACGAAAAAATGGAAAGATAATTCTAAAGATCAATTTATACAATTATTATGCAAATTATTAAATGTGATTGTTGGAGAGATTTAATTGTGTTTGTGTGAAGAGAGAAAATTGCATGTACTCTGATTTCCGCTTTAGGTTTTATATATCTAAGTAAAAAACCTTTACTCATATGAGTCCGCAAAGAAATTGTTTTACGATAGAATGCTCAGAATTGTGTCAAATTGAAAGTCACAAATTACACGCCTGATTTTGAGATATGAAAGTAGAGTGATTCAGGCACTAAGTTTATATTAAAATTTTTATTAATCTTTTTATTTAACTATAATGAAGGGAAATACATTTTATGTCGTCTATTTCTTATTTTAATAAATATGTTTAAAAATACATAATATATGTAAAATTTTAATTTTTTAAAGTTTTTGTCGAAGGAATAGTTATTGAAGTTAGAATAGTCGAAGGAAGCTAAAAAATATTGCTAAATGATGCAAAGTTAATAAATAATATAACCGTAAATCTATATTATATTGACCTCTGTTCTCTAACTCTGCATACATAATCACGGGAATGGAATTGTTTCAAAAATGCTATACTGTGTGGCACAGTGTTACGGTGCACGCCACAGTTAAAAGGTCGCCAACCTCTGCTATACACTTTTAAAATTTATTTTTTTCGCTTAAATAATTTTATTTACTGTTGTGAGTACATTATTACAATTTCAGTAACAATATATAAAATTAATAACAACGTTCCTAAGAAAAATTCTTATTAGCTTATTTATCGACAAAAATATTTCTTAAACATGAATGAAACTATTTAAAATTTGTAACCCTTGGGCTGGGGGCGTAGTACATCTTCTAAATTCAGGATTACTGTCCACGATGTTGAGCACTGAAAAGAAAATCTACAGCCATCAATGGATTAGAGATAAGATATTGATCGGAGAGCCCCAAACAATCGATGATGAAATAAGACTTGGCTAATTCGAATGTAGATTGGGGAAGATTTGATTCCATCGAAGTAACTCAAAGACCAAAGATGTCCACACACACATTAAGGCAGGGATGGCGAACCAGAGGCACGCGTGCCATCAGACAATATTTTGGGCCTGCCAGAAATCAAAATGGCTTGCACTTTATTACAAGTTCACTATAAAGTATTACGAACAAATGTGGCCGGGAGCACACTCGTTTGTTATTGTCCTATGTTAGTTACGTCGTGGACTAGAGTTGCTTATGATGCAAAATTTGTTTGCGCTCAGCATAGTCAATTTCGTTGAAACTACTGCAGTTTAAAGTTTATTTGTGTAATATTTACGATTTGTAACTGTTATATAACACGGCTAATTCAGAAAAAGAACAAAAAGTACAAGATAGTAAGTGTAACAACGAATCTCAAACTTGATGAATCTAGAAATATGGCATTATTAGTAAAGGCGACGCCGTGTGCTTTTTATGTTTTGGAACATTAGTATGCAGAACATCGTCTGTAAAATGACATTTTGAAACAAATCCTCTTGTCTAAAAAGTAAACTACAGCAAAAATAATCAATTGCTTAGAAACCATTTGGTAGATTATTCAAATTCAGCTGCATTCTACTATAAAAGAAACAATCTTAAGATAAGTTATTTATCATCCAATCTGTAACAATAGAAGCCACACTAATGTTACTTAATTTGAATTAATTACACGTATAACTTAAGCATTTACAACTATACAGTGCAAAATGTATTTTTTCGTAGTAAATATCGAGTTTTGAGTTGTTAGCATTTAGTTTTATTATTTTTCCATTAATCACAAGTCAAAATTATTTGACGGCACGTCTATACCTCATTAAACACTTCTTTAGAAAAAATGGCACGTTGATCCATAAAGGTTCGCCACCCCTGCACTAAGGGATTAAAAGGTTTGGCAAACTGCAGAATGAATACCGTGATATCACTGATGCACTGGTTCAGGTGTCTTTACGTTTTATTTTTTGAAATACAGCTCTGTTAAAGTCAGATAAACTGGGAGAATTGATGGTTATCTTTTTCACACGCATTTCTTGTAGCCTATGTGTCTGAAGTTTCGTTGCCTGCAATATTTGCATGGGAAGGGATCCATTGTAGATGAATCTCTGGGGACAAAGGTATAGCCACTTCAACTTATTTAAAGCAGCTATTCCCGTTTTTGTTCCGGTTAATTAGATAAGTGTTGGATGAAGGTTTGGCTGTTTGATAAAATCCAGGTTTTTCTTTCTTATCAGAAAATGATATAAATCCATTGAGATCCATATCTATGACAATTTAACTTACTATGGAGTAACAAAGCAACATTCGGGATTCTTTTTATGAATATATAAGGAAAAGTTACGAGATTTGAAATAAATTCCGTGGTCTGAACCATCTTTGTCGTCCTTGCTTCTATCCATGTAATAATAACCATACATTGAGATGTCTCTCATTCTTTCAAAAGCTAGTCGCCTTAAGGTATCCGACTACGTTCGGAACCGTGATTTTAAAAAGGCGCATAAATGGATAATTTTCATGATATTTAGTGTCACTTAGATTAGAATGCATGTACAAAATTGTTTTAAGGACATTTTGTTAAAAAAAATTATTTAAATACAATATTTCGGCAAAAAATTAACTTGGAATAACCTTTTTTCAAAATGTTCTCCTTTTGTGAAAAATGCTTCTATTATATAATAATATTTTGCCTGTACATAGCTCAGACCTTTGTACAGAGGCTCAAGTATGAATTTTGAAAAATTCACATTATTTTCAGAGTTACAACCGTTTTTTTTTTTTATCGGCGTTTAGTGGTTAAAGTGTCTCATCTCTGTTGTGTCGTAAAACATGGTTAAACCCCCTTCTAAGTTATATATTTCAAAAATTCTAGTTGAGCCTCTGTAAAGAGGTCTGAGCTATAGACATGCAAAATATTATTATAATAGAAGCATTTTTCAAAAAAGGAGAACATTTTGAAAATTTGTCATTCTATGTTCATTTTTTCCAAAATATTGTACTTAAATAATTTTTTATAGTAATACTATTCTTAAAACAGTTTTATATACATTTTCTAATCTAAGTGACACTAAATATCATAAATATTATCCATTTATACGCTTTTGCAAAATTACGGTTCCGAACGTAGTCGGATACCTTAAGTATTCTACATGATCGAATAATTACTCATTTAAATATAAAGATTCGAGTGGAAATACAGTCTAGGAAAACCTTCCGATGGATCAATGCACGGGCACAAGGGATGCTCGTCCATAGGATTGTGGATCAGATCGTGAAAAACTGACGGAACCGACTGTTTTCCTTTAGCCTTGATTGTTGCACCAATCTTAAGAAAATCAATTTGATTTTTGAGTCCCAAAATTTCAAAATTTATTGAAGTATTTTACTATATTGTTGCTTTCTAGATCAAGTCAGCCTCATAAAATATTTTGTGGCTAGGAGAACATTATTATGAAGTCCAATAATAAGACGAGTTCCACACTTAGCTGGATTCTTTCAGGTTTATGTAATTTGGTATTAAAAGAGCAAGCAATTATCTAAAAAAAAGTGGACAAGTAAATATTTTATGATGGAGATATTTCTGATGTGTGCACGGTAATGAAAGTAGAAGTTTTTTCCCAATACAGTGATGAGAGAGAGAGATAGTAATAGTAGTTGCCCATAAACATATTTTTAACGGGTATAGTTTTACCCAATATGAATATTAATTTTAAAAATTTAATTACGCGTTATATATAAATTCGAATACATATATATAAATTCGAGTAATATATATAAATTGTACACATATATAAATTCGAGTGTAATAATAAAAATAATGTGTGGATACACTTACCATTCTTTAATTTCTTGAGCATATAATTCTATAGTATTGCTATTAATGATTTCCCCATGCAAAATAAGTAGATATTCAAAAGGAAAAATAACTTTACAAGTGAATACGGTTGTATAACATTATAATTTGGTTAGTAATGACTTTGAAGGTAGAAAAGGGTGAGAAGCAGGTACTTTTATATAAGGTATAATCTTTTTAAACTACTTTAAAAACGTTTTGAAAAGGAATTTATTAAAAAAAACTTTTACAATCGAGGTTGGAAAAATAATTTGTGATAAGAAATCTTTGATTGCATTTTCCTTATTTAATTTTTTTATTTTTAGGATTTAAAAAGAAGCCTTGTATGTATATATATTTATTTCGTATAACTAACACAACATTATTGTGAATACATAACCATATTATTGAGCTATCACTCAAAACCACTACTACCAGACAGAAAGTTAAAACGTTTTTACATTTTTGACGCTGAAGTCATTTACCTATCCGAATGGGATGTTTCAACTTGGAAAATGATTTTGAAAAGAATTTTTTTCTTCGTCTAGACGCGTGTAACAGTTAACAAAGAACTCCCTATTTGTCCCGCATGTGTAATGTATTACAATAGCTGAGGTGACTTTTGCGAGATTTGTGTGTGGATCGATGTTTATTTAAATGCTTTTTATATAAATAGAATAGAACGTGACAGAATATTTTACGACGAAAAAAGACTTTAAATAGCATTTCATATTAGACATCACGTGGCTGAATGATCATGATTGCGTGCTTTGTAACAGGCGATATGAAGACGCAGATTTGAATCCTGTTGGCTCGGTGGCTTAGAAGTACCGTGCCCGCTTTGTAAGCCCAACATTGCGGGTTCGATCCTGGCAGGAGTCGATAGATTTTCTGTGGATTCTAAAATAGCAAGCACGCATGTCTTATGATTATGTGGCATTTAAAAGATCCCTTGAGTATCAATTTGGCTCTGGTACTCTCTGCAAAATTAAATCACGGCAATATTTAGCATCCGACGAGGTTTGAATTGAAATTAATTCAAGCGTCGAAAATTGGTTTGCGAGAGCTGCTCAACTAGATGGTGCCATCATAAAATGTCTTTCATATTTGGGAACTTGCCGTGTCTGCAAAGGCTTAGTTGACAATATGCAGCCCATTAGGGGAAAAATAGATTTGAATCCAGATACAGTAAGCTGGTCATGGTGTTCGACTTTATTTCGTCGAGACTTGGGTATTAATCCATGTTCAGTAGTAGGAATTGGACAAATAAAATCTCTGTTGAAGCTCAAAATACTTACGTTTCCTCATTGTAGTTTGTAGAGGAGAGTGTTAGAGTTCCGGAGTCGCCCTTGTCACTTGGCGTAGTTCGGAATTACGTTTGTCTCCAATAGTCTTCATGTTAAAAAATCATGGAGAATTTGATTGTAGAAAGAGCATTGCATAAAAATAAAAGAAAGGTAGAATTTTTATTTGTTATCTTCTGTAAATGTAGTGAAATGCGTTGCAATAATCATATAAAATATAATCAAATATTGAGAAAATAAGGCATCCTTCAATTTAGTTCCTCTTTGCGAAAAAAAATTGCGCTTTTTAAGAAGAACAATAGAAATGAAATGATTAAATGTCAGAAACGTTACTTAAATTTGAATTATACAGCTGATTACATGGATCCGCTGTAGCCTAGTGGTCAAGGTATCGAATTCGTGGTCGGTGTGTCACGAGTTCAAGCCTATTATTGTTGAAGACCCGCCGTGTAGAGGAGAGATTCACGTTAAATCTGTCGAGGCTCAAACGTCCTCCCGTTGGTGTGGAAGTTAGGAGAGGTTGTCCTCGTCACTTGACCATGGTTCAAAACGTTGAGGTCAGTCGTGCAGCTGAATAGTGCAACGTTAATATTCACTCGCTGCCGATGTGTCATATGTTTGAGCCCTATTGTCTCTGAAGACCCGCCGTGTAGAGGGGCTGATGCACATTGTATCTGTCGCCGCAAAGTCTTCCCGTTGTCGTTGTGTGGAAGTTCGGTTGATTGATTGAATATTGACGTCGCACTGTTCAGCTACACGAGGGCTTTTTGGCGACGGACCGCGTAATTTTGAACCATGGTCAAGTGACATGGACGACACCTGAGCTGGCACCCCCCTCTCCTAACTACCACACCACACTAACGGGGAGACGTTTCAGCACTCGACATATTTAACGTGCATCGCTGCCCTACATGGCGGGTCTTAAGTGGTACTGGGCTCGAACTCGTGACAAAGCAAGCCACGTTCCGATACCTATACCGGCTACCATGGCCACGTGTGGAAGCTCGGAGAGAGGGTGCTAGCTGAAGTGTCGTCCTCGTCACAATACCCTTGGTTCAGAATTATGAGATCCGTCGCCATAAGCTCTCTTGTTGCTTTATAGTGCGGCCTAAATAAACACTCACTGCTACCTGTTAAGTTTTCAAGTATATTTATTTGTTTTTTCCAGAATAAAAAAATGTTATTTGAATATTAATCAAAATATTCATACATATGTTTTGTAAAATTTAAATAAAAACATATGTATGTTTGAATTGGTTCTATCGTAATACAATGCAGTAATTCAAATATTTTTGCAATATCTAATTCTGTGTCTCAGTTTCAGGGTAATATTTGACGAAGGAAGGTTATTTCTGTATGCATGCATGTGTTTTGAGGATTGGAATGTACGATTTGTTTAGGTCTCTAATCTCCATGTGTATTTATGGAAATGTTTCCTCCTCTGTTTCATTATTCATGTTTTATTTCCAAACTTTCCTTTTGATTAATGAAAATTTATCATTTTCTGTTATCTCATATTTAATTCTAGTTCATAATGCTGAAGTTATTTTCCTGCTCTGGCATCAATTTTTGTTTTATTTAAGTTACTTAACACAAAAATAACTCATATTTATTCCAGTAAACCTGTGAATAAGAAACGTCACTTCGTGCGACTACAAAATAATATATTTTTCCCTTTAAGTAGCTTACGATTCGTTTCAAATGCAGATATTATTTTTATTTGTTTTCCCAGAAAATATTAAAGAATTAAACTGAACGGAAATAACTGTCTTGCAGAAAAACGAAAAATAGAAGAATAATTGAGAACCTCAAAAACGGAAGGGAATTTTCTGAAACCTTTTATCTATTGGGTTCCCACGAGATTATGAAGAATTTGTAACGTAAAATGTGTTTGTATGGGTTAATTTAAGTAAAAGAGAGAAATGAATCGAGCAAAAGAGCGGATGTTTAAAATAAGAAATATAAATAAAGTACAGTATTGGTTGCATATTTTTAGTTTTTATTCAAAGAGTAACATAGTGTGGTAGATTTTTAACATCAATTCATTTATTTTTAAGGGGTAAACCAAAATTGGATGTTTAAAATTGGACAAATAATTGGAAATAACGAAAAAATGTATAATTTTTAATGTTGTAGTGCAATAGATTTGAAATTCTATTGCTCGTAATAAACAATATCTAGGGGTGTTGGAAAGCTAAAATCTTACTTTTTTGACAATTTGAGATTTTTACATTTTCAAATTGTATAGATTTTAACCTTTCTAAAAATACCTTTCTTTAGCCTCTAGGGTATTTAGAAACCCTTAAAACCTATTTTTAAATAATCGTTGAATCTGGGCCACGCCCATTTTAATGGCGAAAAATGTATAAACGTACTCCGTTTTTGCTTAAAAGTGTAACGTCTGATATAAACCAAAACATCTATCTTTTATTTTAAATTGATCCTTTTATTTTTTTATTTCCTAGCTGATTAGAATTCTCACTGAAAAAATTAAAATTATTATTATCAATTTAATAATAATAATAATTTTATTATTATTATTAATTTATTATCAAATTAAAATCAATTTATCTCAAAATGTAAATTTTAATGTGCGATGTACCTTTTCTGAGAAACTACTGTTCACAGGTATGTAAATTTTGTTTAAAATATTTATAATGATGTCTAATATATACTGAAATGAGCTTTTTGTAAAAAACTCAAAAATTTATTTTACAAATTTTTGAAGTGAAAAATGGGTCAAATTTCGCAATGTTTGTTAAAATCTTTGATAATTTATTAAAAAAATTCAAAATTAGCTAAAAGCTCATTTCAGTATAATGAGAGAGGTATACTTTAATTGTATAAAAAGTTTCAAGCATGTACATATAACAGATTTTGAGAAAAGGTACATCGAAAACAGTCAATTTAACATTGTCAGTACAGAGATAGAGAGAGGTTTCCAACTCTCCTTAATGGTGTGTGATGCAATGTTCAGCAATTATATTAGCAATGGATTCGGTAGATGGGACTCCAGGTTTAAGAAATGATGTTAATATTGGATTTATATTAGTTGAGTGGATTTTAGATATAATAAAACTATTTGCTGATTGGTTGGCTGGAATCCAGATTTAAGCATTTATTATATTATTGGATTAATTGGGTCAGGTGTTGTTTTAATTTATTTTTTTACTTGAAGTTCATCTACTTGTCATTGCCACAGAGTTCATTTTTAATTCTCGAAAACTCCAAAAGATGATGCATCATTGTTCTAATTTGTACCATTGGATTTCGAAAATCAATTGAATTGTCATACTGATGGATTAAGTTTTCCGTGCAATAAATTGACTGCTTCCTTGAATAGCTTGTGCTGGAATGAAGACTTGGAAATTTTTTATACGAATAGACTAAGTGCTCGTTTTTAGTTATCAATGTTTCGGAGCTTTAAATGAACAAGGGGTTCAGAATTTAAGAAAAATTTAAACTTAACTCAGTGGCGCAACAGTACATGGCCTATTATGCCTATCTCAATTTTCATGTCCCTGGGCTTTGAGCAGCATGAGCAGATGTTCCAGTCAGGTGGCCAGTCTGAACCCGAAAACCCTCAGTGTTTCTTCTCAAGGAAGCTTGGTACTCATTTATCAACCCACTGTGAAGAGATGAAAGGCTGAGTCGATCTTGCCCAGCCTAGGGTCTGAACCCCGGACCTGTGCCGAAGAAGTGTGATACGCTACTACTCAGCCATGGGCCTAAAAAAAAATTTAACTGTACACATTTTTTTTCTTTTTTTTTAGATTTGTTTATTATACTTATTTTTCTATGGTAATTTGAAATAACGATGATGAACTTTAAAATAAATGATTTTTTTAGCAATTATATAGTTTTGTGAAATTATTTCGTTTTTTTTTTTTCATGAATTGTATTGATTTCTCCATTAGCACTTTTTTTATTTTTAAAATATCAATTTTTTCCATTGTAAATATGATAAATCTATAACCATTATAGTATCCAAACTTTTCAATATGAATAATTATAAAACAAATATTATGAATGCAGTTAATGATTTTTTTAAATTTATATTCAATGAAAAATTTATTAAATCTCGGGAAGAGGCAGGCTGAGCGCAAAAATTTAATTGCTACGGCCTTTTTGGCGTAGATTTGAATGCAGAATACTTTGTAAGAGGATGATTAAACAATGAAAATGGGAGCTACTTATTGTTAAATTCAACAAAGCATCGAATTTCTGTTATTTTGTATAATTATACGGGAATAAAAGTTTAGGGATCGTACGAATATTATTATTTAGGGCTTCGAAACGGAAAAAGCTGTTATTTTGGTCGAAACAAAAACTGGAACTGAACCGAAAAAAGTATCAGTTTATTTCGGTTCAATATATCTTCATTCATTTTATTACAAAAACCAGCTCATCAATATTTTCTAATTTAACGTCAACCATACAATTATCGTCATCACATGTACATTGCTTCTCGATTTCCTGTTTTGATGTTCGCTAGCACTTTTCTGTTTCAGTTTCGCATGAAACTGCTTGTGGAAGGCATATTTAATTCAGCTGAATGAACTAGAAATATCGGTGATTTTTTTAAAGAAAAATATCAGTCCGAGTTACATTTTTCGTATCTTACGGCATGCTATCATCCACGAATGCTTATAAAGATTGCTTAGATAGACCTAACCAGAATCATGAACCTACTTTTCAAATCGTCGGCCTAATTATCAGACTGCGTAACTCCACTGGTTTAATTGATTTGATATAGGAGTGCAACGCGCTAAGTGCTCTTTGGCGCAATTCCTTAATCGCGCCAAGCAGCGGTTGTTGTCGGGTTACATGAAATCCAAGATGACGGCCTAGCGTTTCCCCTTTGTTTTGTCTACGCCATGCCTCAGTGCGTGCTCCGTTTTTAATTTATTCCTTCGATCAGAGTAATCACTATTTTTTTATTTCATAATAAAACTAGATTTCGAAGGGAGAGGTGGTGGCTAGGATTTAACATAAAATAAATACAGCAGAAAGTAATATTAATGTAACACATCCAGATATAAAATATTTACACTATTTTAAGCGTTCATTACACAAAATTTGTAACAATATCGCACCTTAAAAATATCAAAGTAAACCATATTGTAATATTATCGCCTTCCTTGGCGAACATAAACAACAACTTGACGCCTAGCACTACTGTATCAAATTAGCTTCCCAGATGGAGTTACGCAGTCTGATAATTAGACCGACGAAATGTGATTTTGATAATGGATAACAGTGCCAATGCTCGCTGTTCTCTGCTCAGAGCTCGTATTGTACATGCTGGTTGTAACAATTAACATCATGTACTAATTAAAAACAGAATAAAATCTTCTAAATTTTTTTGTTTATGATAGAATTATATTTTTTGTATAAATAAAAGAATATACGTAAAATAAAATTATTCATTCGGAACTGAATCGTAAATCGTTATTTTTGGAGGAACGAAAATCGGAAATGATCCGATATATATATGTATGTATGTATGTATGTATGTATGTATGTATGTATGTGTGTGTGTGTGTGTGTGT
>BMAV01014314.1:0-59924 GCA_019973955.1 Trichonephila inaurata madagascariensis | reverse complement strand
CAAAATCCTCCAGGCGGTCACATGGGAAATACCGAAGTGTACAGCGATTGTTTTGTACCAGATCCAAAGCAGTATTCTTGTTGTTTGGTGTTCTTATTCTTTTCTCACGACCTTCCATGGGAAGATCTACATCCCAATTTTGGTAAGCGTTTTAAGAAAGCGTAACGATTTTGTTTCCCTTTGGGGTAACTTTTTGGGCGTAAAACCCACTGGGGGCCATCCTTTCCCAATCAACGACCTGGTATGCCAGATGCATATCAGCAAGCTCATCGTTTGTGTAATGTTCCATCTTACTTCCACTTTGTCTGCTGGTAAAATGAAGCTTCATAGTGGGTGCGACAGTAAAAACCGCATTTGGGCATGCAACGTCATCTGATGCTTCGGCTTACAAAGCGCTGTCTACTGGCGTACACCAATCAAAGACTTCACAGCATTTTTACTGTATTAAGAATAATAAACATACTATTTTTTCCTCTTATTCTTGTCCTGTCTTTCTCGAGTTTCGAGTCGTTATTACCAAGTTAGGAATGCGTTTCCAACCATGTACTCCGATATGATTTCCCATCTTCTAGGTGTCCTCTATCTGTAGTGAAAGTTTGTAACTGATGTACTGGTACACCCTGTATATTAATGTTTAAAAACATATTTTTAAAGTCAGATTGTTTATAACATTTTTTTCTTTATCCGTGTATGATTTGTTGATCAAGCATTATAATCCAGTAAATAACTCTTTAATGTCACTATAGTTGGGTTCAAATATTTGGCCGATTATTACCTAAGGGTGGATAGAACTCTGGGTAAAAAATTTTAATGACATCAGAATTTCAAATACGTAAAAAATTAGCATGTTACAGTTTACTTTGCTTACAAATGTACTAAATATTGAAATCATTTAAGTGTTTATATCTTGACAGTATTAAGGAAGGAAATTTTATACCACCAATGGCGTAAGGTTGCCATTTAATATCGTATACTATTTTTTTTAGCGACATACAAGTCAAACTTTAAGCAAGGAACTGTAGAAAATTTTAAATTTAAGGCTTAGAAATCAGTCGATATAAGATAAAAAAATTGAATTAATCGTGTTTAGTTTTGCTATATTGTTAAGTAGTTTGTTTTATTTTTTAAATTTTTATTTTCTAGATTTGTTAAGGTGTTTAGTTCGGAAAAAATTGATTTTGTTCAAAAGTCACATTTTTACTTTTATCTTTTACGCTTAGCTTTTTCTAAATGGCCATTGTTCTCAGTGTGTGATAAATAAAATGCATCGTGATATTTAATACAAAAACATAATCTGGCACCAAGACGAACTTCTTACAATGTTTAAACGCGTTGTTTTGTATAAACTGTAAATTTTGAAATTATTTTATTGTTTTTAAATCAAAAATGTCCTCTGGAATTAAAAAAAAAAATTTTAAAAATTATCTCTTTCTATTTCAAAAAGTTTCTAAAGAATAAGAAGGTCACATATGTAATAGTTTCAAAATCAAAAAATTTAATCCGAAAAAAATTAAAAAGCGTTAAAAGGGTAAAACTTTAGTTAAGATCCCTTAAAAAAGTTTTGGGGAAAAAATTTTTGGGGAAATGTATCAGTCAGCAAATAGCAGTGATGAATTTTTATCTTCCTAAAATTTTTTTTGATTTTGTATCTGGATTTTGTTTTTTTCTCAGAAGGAATAGTATTTTGGTATGAAACCCTCGTAAAAAAAAATCTCTCATCTGGTTACAGTAAAAAAAAAAGGGGGTTTTTTTTTTGGTTTTAAGGTAAAAAGAAAATAGCTTTTTTTTTAATGACTAATATTCCCAGATGATATGTACAAATTATATCAGGTAAATTGTATTTTTATTATGTAAAAATTTTTTTTTTATTATTCGTTAATTTTTGTATATTTTTTTATTTTCGATATGCTCTGCCCCCCTTTTTAGGTTATCCAAAAAAGGGGTTTCCCCCATAACTTGAGAAGCGCTGATTTAAACGTCTTCCGGTTTTTTTATAAAAAGGGGAAAAAACACACACAATTTAGTTTGTTCATCTAACATAAGTATGATATTTGTTCTGTTAATTTATTTGTCCTCAATATCAGTAGTTTTGAAGAACATACAATTTTGTTACAGTAGTGTCCCAAAAATTCGACTTAATGTGGACAGACAAGTGTTCGAGTTATTTAAAATGCCGGATTATAGAGAAAATGATTAAAAAAGAATAAGTACGAGTGTTTCCTCAAAAAATATTGTATGTATTGTTTGCTGGAAAATACAACATAATCTAAACTTCCCAAAACCCTTCAAAAAGGAAAAAAATTTACTTTAAGGGAAGAAAGAAAATTTTGGCATCCCGTAATTTACCGCTCAGAAAACCTGAGAAAAATACTTTTTTAAAAACATAAAGCTGTCTATAAAAAAAATTAAGTGCGACTTTGCAAAAAAATGCCCTTTTTTTGAAATACGTGATGTCTTCCTACTGGCTAAGGTTTTGTGCCATGAACAGACGAAGAAACAATCAGTTAATTACCATTACTGACAAGTACCTTGATGTTCAAAATACTGTAGGATGGTTTTGTCAGCCCTTAAGAGGTCCGGCACTTTCATAGGAGCCCATGTTAAATTAAGTAAATTTATGTACTTTTTTCTCAGAAACTTCTTGCTACTAGTAGATGACATTTTCGCAGTAGGTTGTATGTACTATCAATAAGACTTTAATGGAGAGTTTTGTCTTTTTGTTAAAATTTAAAATAATTATGAATTTCTTAAGAAATGCCAATTTTTTTTTCGTTAAAATTTAGTTTAAAAATACATTATCTAAAGCAGTTTGCTAGATATATCTTATTGCCCACATTAATATGTGTTAACATGTCAAAAGTATACTCACTGAAAATTTAAAGATCTTACATTAAACAGTTTTTGAGAAAAAGGTACATAAAGGGAAAGCATTGCATTTTGAAAAAATAGGCTTTAAAAGTAAGAATTTGTAATTTGTCAATGAGACAATGAGTCAAATGTCAATTTACCTTTAAAAAATAAATAAAAATACTTCTAACTATCGTATTTCTATATATCATATATCATTTTAAGCAGAAATGCTTAAATTTTAGAAAAATGTAAGAAATTTAAAATCGATAATTTTTCAATATTTCATGTGCCGGAACCCTTAATCCCATAGTATGTGATATTTCAGGACTTTGTAAGGTGTCATCAACATTAAAACATAATTTTCCTGCATTTTTTTCAGTTACTGTGACAGCAGTAATAGTTTCGGCATCAGACATTTCGTCTGATGCCGAACTAATTTTCTGTCTCTGGAACTAATTTTTCAACGTCTATTTCATGTGTGTGTGTACAACGTTCATCACATAATAATACAGTCTTGACACTTTTACCAGTTGACATGCAGTTTGAAATTCCTTGCTTTTTGGAGAGTAATATTTCGGAATAATATTTGACCATTAAAATTGTCCGGATCATGATCTTATTAAGACAGTCGAGAATGAAACGAGGCTCCCATCGAGAGTGAGGCCTTGCACCCCGGTCCAGTTGACCCATGCCTTAAGGCGTACCTGTTTTGAGATCTTGACATTCTTTGTGTGTGTGTTTCCAAGTAAAAATAATTACTTCACAATTCAATTTAATCATATAAATGAAAGTAATATTTACTCCTCTTTAACTTACAAAAAAAGGTTTTTTTAAAGATTAAATAAAATTGATTATATATTATTTTCATATAAATTAAAATATTGACATAAGCTTTGCCTTTATGAAGCATATTGATAGCTTTCTTTGTTTTCCTATTTTACAAAGTTGAAAGATATTCCTCATAAATAAGAGAGGAAAGTGACTTACTCACTCATCTCAAGATTTACCTAACTATTAAACCTACAGATATGAAATTTGGTGAATATTTTTCTTTTGTTATGTAGAGATCCGCTAAGAATGGATTTTGCAGAAATCAACCCCCAAGAGGAGTTGAGAGGGGTTATCAGGCGTTATAGATAAACATTTCTGTTTTTGAATTATTACGCAAGCATACATTAAATTCGACCAGCATCTTTATTTTGTTCAGTAGAGATCAGATGAGAATAACATTTTAGGGAACTGACTTTCAAGGGTGATTACAGAAGGGTATTAGAAAAAAAGAAATCCCTTTTTTGCAGTATTAAACCAATGTACTTGAAATTTATTAAACATGTTTTTTGATGAGTACAGATCCACTATGAATGGATTTTAGGTAACCTATTCCCAGAGGTTAGTATAAGAGGTAAAGAGAGTTATATACATTATAAATTCCAATTTTCGAGCTATTAGATTTGAAATTTAGCAAGCATATATATTTATTGAATAGAGATTTACAACGTACAGGTTTAACGAAAATCGAATCTCAAGGGGGTGTTACGGTGGTTACTAGAAGCATAATGATAAAAAAAAAGTTTTTGAGCTATTTGACCGACCGATTTGAAATTCGGAAAGCAAGTTTCTTTTGATGAGTAGAAAACCACTAAAAACGAGTTTTATGGGAATCGACTCCAAGATTGATATCGTGGGCGGAAGGAATGTTTTAAATACATATGACAGCTTAGTACAAATATTTATGTACCAACGTACAATTTTATAGTCATGCAACATCATGAAACACACAGTGAAGCGGGCGGGTAATGACTTTTATGTGGTAAATTTTTAGAAAAGCATATTTTCTATTTATTTAACCTAGACAACTTCAATTAATTGATTTATACAATTTAGTATCATAGCTACAATATAATTTCCTCCTCATAAAATATTTTAATTTTTGGGGTTTAGGTTGGCCCCCGTTTTAAAATCGAAAAATCAGGGGTTTTCTAAAAATTTTCCCAAACTGGGCCCCAGACCCATAAAATTTTTTTAATCGGCCCCCTTCATCAATAACATTGTTTAAAAAAAAAAACTTTTTATATAAAACTCCTTTAAAACTTTTTTTTGAAAACCCCACCTAAACCAAAAGCTTTTCCCCCTTCGGGAAATTATATAAATTTTTCCCGTACTTTTCATCCAAAAAATTTTTCCCCAAAGGCTTTGGAAGGAAAAAGGGACTTTTAAAGGTTTTAAATTTTTCAAGAAATTTTTTTTCCTTTTTTCCTTTTTAAAAACATCAAATATTAGTAAAGGGGTTTGGGGCCCAAAACCAAATTTTAAAGGGGTTGGGGTTTTTTCATTTAAATTGGGGAAAAGTTTTTAAACAACCCCCATGGGGTCACTGGTAATTATCAAACTTGTTCTTAACTTAGTATTGTTAAATTAATAATAAAATACATTTTTACAGTACAGATACCTTTATAAGTGTATTATATCAGTGTAAATGTGTTTTTTTATATTTTATTATTCGAAAGTATTTTTTTTGTTTTTATTTTCCCAGTAAGTTAATAATTTTTGGTTTTTTTTAGTTTTGGGGCACAATATGTGTTCGCCCCCCCTTTGGGAGAGTTATCCCCCCTCAAGGGGGCGCCCATTTTAAAAAGCTGGCATAAATGGAAAATTTTTTCATGATATTTAGTGTCACAAAAAGATTAAAATACATGTAAAAATTTTTTTAAAGGACATTGTCAAAAAATTTTTTAAATCAATATTTTGCAAAAAAATTAACGTAGAAAAATTTTTTTTTTCAAAATGTTCTCCTTTTGTGAAAAAAAACTTCTATTATAATAATTTTTTTCCTGCATTTTAAACAGACCTCTCTACAGAGGCTCAAAAAAATTTTTTAAAATATATAACTTAGAAGGGGGGTTTACCCCATTTTTTTAGACAACAGAGGGAGCAATTTTAAAAAAAAAAACGCCGATAATTATTTAAATTGGGGTAACCCTGAAAATAATGGGGAAATTTTTAAAAATTTCCTAGTTCAGACTCTCTGGAGGGCCCTTTACTTTATAAAAAGCACAAAAAAAAAATATTATTATTTTAGAAGTATTTTTCATAAAAGCAGAACATTTTGAAAAAAAAATTATTCTAAGTTAATTTTTTGCCAAAATAATGTATTTAAATAATTTTTTTTGTCAAAATATCCTTAAAACAATTTTATACATGTATTCTTATCTAAGTGACACTAAATATGAGGAAAATTACCCATTTATGCGTTTTTTTATAATCACGGTTCTGAACGTAGTCGGATACCTTAAAGTATACAATGTTATGTATATTAAATATATATTTCATATATTAATTGTATATATGATACACACATTTTAATTTATATATATAACTTTATAAATTAATTATATATTTTAATAAAACATTTATAATTCATATTGTTAATAAACTTACGGATCTATAACACATTATTGTGTTTTAATTTTTTGTGTGAATTTTTGTACAAATTTAAAAACTCCAAAGTATTTCCTTGTTTTAGAGAAATGTCATACACACTTGGATGCTTAGGAGTGGAAATACAGACATCTTGCGACGAAGAAGCCTACAGAAGATTTCTTGGAAATTGAAAACGTCAAAGAGTCTTTTTGGTTGAAAGCTTACTGCAAGGAAGTCGATTACGAAAAAGAAATCCAAACTGGATTTCTGTCGTCAACAAATGTTGAGGAAGATCAGAAACGAATCTACAACGAAGTGTTTGATTTGTTGCGTAAAAGAGTTGAGCGTCCTTGAAAATCTGGAGATGTCCAGCGTAAACCAGATAGAATAAATATATTGTCAATAAAATCCTTCTGCGAAATAATTTTTTGTAGTTCTCTAATGCCTATTACTTTCGATTTTATTTTATATTTAACCCACATCACTCGCGTGAAGGAAACGACATTAAGTTCTCGCGAAGGGTATCTCATACACTAAGGGGTTTACATTCTGTTTTTACCGTAAAATGTGTACACAAAAGTTAAAAGGGAAGAAAAGTAGGAAATACAATATGTTTATTACATTTTTCACACGTAAATTTAGTTCTGCTGTTCTTTTTATGAAGGCATTCAGTGTACATTGTTTAAACACCCCTTTAATTTCGTCCTGAGTGCAATATTTTCACTGGATCTTAACTCTTTTTTAATCGATATCTTTTTAAAATTAAATATATAGAAGTAAGCTTCTGTATTCTTTAAATTAAAAAATTTTGGAATTTCTTTTTTATTTCCTATTAAAGTATCCGACTACGTTCGGAACCGTAATTTTAAAAATACGCAAAAATTAATAATTTTCATCTTATTTAGTGTCACTTAGATTAGAGTACATGTATAAAATTGTTTTAAGGACATTTTGACAAAAAATATTTAAATACACTATTTCGGCAAAAAATTAACTTAGAATAAACTTTATTCAAAATGTTCTACTTTTGAAAAAAAAATGGTTCTATTATAATAGTATTTTTGCGTAAAACAACTCGAACCCCTATACAGAGGCTCAACTATGATTTTTGAAAAATTCACGTTATTTTTTAGGTTACAACCCATTGGGAAAAAACTATCGGCTTTTTTTTTAAATTTCTTCCCCCTCTTGTGTAAAAAAAATGGATAAAAACCCCTTCTAAGTTATATATTTCAAAAATTCTAGTTGCGCCCCTGTGAGGGTTTGAAAACTATATACAGGCCAAATATTTTTTAATAGAAGCCTTTTTACAATAGGAGGAAATTTTTTTGAAAATTGGTCATTCTATGTTCAATTTTTTTTCCAAATATTGTCTTAAATAATTTTTTTTTTGTAATACAAATTTTTAAAACAATTTTATATCCCTAATTTAAGTGACACTAAATATCATAAATATTATCTATTTATATTCTTTTGCAAAATCACGGTTCCGAACTTAGTCGGATACTTTAAGCTAAACCCTACTGAACAATTGTTTAGCAATTATTTAGTTATTACAATTATTTTATATATTTTATATTAGGGTGTCGAAACGACGCCGGCGGATGTTTAAGGCTAAGCAAAATCCCGGATATTCTAGTGTTTATTTCGTATTATTTCAACATTTTTTTTCCTCTGATTTAAAAAAAAAAGATTTGTTCTTATTCTTTTCAATATGTTTCTCTTTTTGTGACCATATTGTGATAAAATATGCGCTGAAAACCCCACAAAATTATTAGTTTCTTTATAAATTACAGATTTAACTTAAGAGTAATGCGGCATTCAAAGCAAACTTCCAAATTGTGAGCAATTCACATACAAAAAAAAATGACTGTTTTAAAGGTTTTTAAAAAGTTATATTTAATTCCATCGCATGGTATGCACACACATCAAAACTAGATTCACAATTAATGCTATTTACATTAAAAGATAAAGGAAAATACTCAGTTTAGTTTAAGAACGTTTTTTTTTTTTTTTTTTGCTTTTCTTATTAATTTTATTTTTTTCATTTACTTCTTACAATACATTTTCATTTATAGTTTTTCTTCGTACAAAATATAAAGTCGGACCCCGATGTAAAGAATTTATCTGGACCGAGCATTTTCGTCGTTAATTCCGGGTTATTCGTAATATCGGGGTCCAAAAAAAAAATAAAAATTTGTAGCATTTACCTTCTGGAAATAATCAAAAAGCAACCACAAAAATATATCCATAGTTAGAAATCCCTCACAAACTTTTTATTCAATTTTTTGCTAAAAATACTGCGACCATCGGATGAAATAAAGAAAGGAAATTTTTCCTGATCTGTTAACAACTCTCGCGATAGGTTACCCCCAAGACTCATCTGAATCTCTAAATCTGTCTCATCTATCATTAGTGTCTGTGTGTGTGTCTATTTTTCAATTCCTACTATTAGCTCACTCTCTCTATATATTTAAATATTTATTTATTTATCTTGGTGGAATTTTCAATCGTTTATAAAATACTTTTTAAAGCACTCAATTGAACTGAAATTCTATATACATGATTATTTAGGAGGAAAATACAATAATTTAATTATAATTAATAAAAATTAATTGATTAAAACTAATTATTTAAAGAATTATAAATACAACCACGTTAGCATAATTTTTTGCGGCTTAGCGACCCTTTTGGCGACTTGTGTCGAAAAGGTTTTTCTCACGTTTTAAAGCATTCAGTTGAACTGAAATTTTATAGACACGATTGTTTTGGATGACAATACAATACTTTAATGATAATTAATAGAAATTAATTACCACTTAATGTTGTGATTCTGTCATATGTAAATAGATATTTATATTAATTGTAACTATTTCATAAAATGTAGCTAAAATAAAATTTTGCTTTTTAATCTAAGTAGGAATTGACTTAATATATATATATATATATATATATATATATAACTTGTTTGCATCTAGTTCTGGGAAATGTTGCATTAAGACCCTACTTCAAAATGTTTAAATTAAACTTGATTTATATCAAAAAATAAAAGTACTCTCATTTTGTGGTCGTCTCATTAAATTGTTGCACCAATTGCAGTAATATTTTGTAAATACGGATGTATTCCTGTGGTTTAGTTTTATATAAATATTCTGATGAGATAATGACGTTAATAATATTTCTATTTCTCGCGAAATTCTAAAATATGACAGCTGTGATGTATATCCAATTATCAGTCTTTGAGTTATTTATGTAGTTATCTAACCACACCGTGACCTTAGCTTTCATTTTATCATCTAAGGGGATTTATTGAAATACTGATAAGATACGGTTCTCTCTTAGTCTTACAGTTTATTTATATAACAATTTTTAATGTTTTTTTTATACTTACTATTTTTTTTATTTTTACTTTCTCAACTAGAAATAAGTTTGAAATATATTTTTCTAAAATAATTTTAAACTGTTCTTCACTAACAGTAAGAATGAAATGTTCTTATATATTTGTTCTGCAAGTGTTGTCAAACAATTTATTTAAGATTTATTACAAGTTTACAGTTGTAATATGGTGGACGTCTATATTGAAATAAAAATTTAATCAAAAACTTATTCACAAATTTAAATTAAGAACTTGAAATAGTGCGTAATATTTTATACACTTAGTTAACAATGAAAAGTTCAAAAAGTTTCTCTCATAATCTTAAGGTATCCGACTACTTGAGACAGCTTTTTTGTAAAATAATGGATATATGGAGATTTTTTTGTGATTTTTAGATTTATTTAGTACATTTTAAGAAAAAAAGGCTAAAGTTAAGAAGAGAAAAATAAATTATTACTACTAAAATGGGTAAAATTGACAAAAATGCAAACGGGACCCGCTCTTGTACAAATAGTAAATGGACAAATTTCTATTTTTCAATTTTACGTATTACTTTGCTATTCTTTTGAAATGCCTTCAGATAAGAGATATTTTAATTTTCACAAAAACTAAAGCACTTTTTCTTCATTATATAAAATTGTTATATTCACATAAAACTGTAATTATTCTAATAAAACAGTGATCGATGAATCTGAAGGTTAAAATATACAAAAACATACACAAAAAAAATTTCAGCAGCTTTGAAAGCAATTGTTGACCCCATTTTGAGTTTTTCGAAAAAAACACATTTCGAGTAAAACGCATTTTAATGTTTGACATATTAAGTCAAGGCATCTGCTTTTTACTAAAAACAGAAGTTTATTGAATTTCCAGCACAAAAAGTTTGGTATTTTTATGAAGTTAATAAGATGACCTATAAAATAAAATCATAAAAAAAATTTGTCCATATTAAAAAAAAAAATCATAATTTTAGGGTAGTCGGATACCTTAAACAATATGTTCATATTTTTAAATTTCATTGAGAAGTAAATAAGGTTTTGACGACAGAAGTTGAGAAAAAATTTAAGCAAAATGAATTTGAATAAAATAATCTTCCTATTATAAGAAATATATATATATATATATATATATATATATATATATATATATATATATATATATATCATGTAATTGAGATATCAAAGGGAACAATTTTATTTGATAGAATTGAAAAAATGTATGTTCAATAAACAGAAACACTTTGCTTTTTAACTACAATATATCTTCTCCACGCTTCGTTTAACGATGATTTTTAAAGGGGAGGTTCATAGCCGAATACACCACCAAATACATTATTTTGATGTTATTGATTGTCAGTATTATATATAAAAAGTAAGAAATGAGTTATTAAATAAATAATTAGCATTTATTAATTAAATAAAAAATTATAATAACACACACTAATTAAATTACTTAATTATGTGTTTCTAAATTATTTAACTATTATTAACTAGTTACTGTAACTTTGTTTGGAGTTATATTACAAACTATATACGTAGGATAATAACCAACCGATAAAAAAAAATCAAGAGTGAAAGGGGGGGGGCGAGAGAATCTATACCCGCAAAATTCCTTTATGCGTCACTGATTGCAATTAGTTTCTTTTGCATTTTGTTTTGGAATTTTTGCCGTTTAGTTCCAGGAAATTTATTTGTGTATACCCTTTTATAAGAATAGATTCACTCATATAATTTTAATTGTTACATTCGCGTTTTCTGATTAAATTAAATAGAAATTAAACTGTCACCATGTATTAGTATGATGCTATTTCTAGAAATTAAACTAAATTGAATATTTTCTTTTCCTCCGTCATTTATAGAAACTAAATAGATTTCAGAATTCATAAGCGAACTAATGGGATGACTGAGAGAGAGAGAGAAAAAGGTCATGATACTTTTTTAAATGATTTCCCAATTTTTTTTAAACAAACCCCATCCAAAAAATCAAAGAGCATTTTCCAGATAAGTATATTAGTAATCACTCTTTTATAAATAACTGATATGATGTACATCTGTTGAGCCCGAATTCGCGTTTGCATTGACAATATTTTTTTTTACACAAATGCAACAACATATAAAAACCTTGACTTTGAAACGATTTTCTACCAAATTTTGGAAAAGGGGGCCCTTTTTTAAAAAATTTTCTTATTTTTCAAGAAATTACCCGATTCGATGATTGCTGCATTTTGCTGTTGTCCTTTCGGTAAGAAACACTGTTCTATTATTCAAAAGAATATATTTTCGCATATGTATGTAATTCTGTGAACTGCGTTTTGCAGTATCGCACCAGGCGTGCCCGGAAACTAAGTACCATTTTGGAAAAAACCCGCATGAAAGTCGTTTTTCGAAACAAAATTTATTTTAACATGAAAGAGCATGTCAGAAACTATATTTCTAAGCAGTTACTATTATTGTCCTGATGTTTGTCATATGGGGAAACCAACTTATTCCTACCCCTTCAAAAAAGATACCACCAGTGAAGACAGCCATTGCTGAACAGCACTTTGTGAAAACTCATCCCAAAGCAATACTATTGTTACCCGCGAAGGCACTATACATTAATAAATATCCATGTCTTCTCCGGGATTCAAACCCAACCCGTACGGCACAGTAGTCAGTGTCGCTAACCGCTCTACCGGATGGGCGACATAATTTATTTTCCTACATTCCTCCACAAGACATTATGAAATAATTATTAATCGAAAAAAATCTATGGATTCATTTATTTCATGAAAGACATTTATTCAATTTGATAGTTATTAAAATATTCGAATTACCTAGAGAAAGCTTGCTTTTTTTTTAGATAGAAAAAATAAATAAAAGTATATTTTTAAGATGGTATACATTAAAGATTTTTTTTTTCCAAAGTATTTCCTACGAAACCCTAACTATCCTTTTAACAGTGTAGGGTACCCGTGATAAGTTAAAATTAATTTCGGGACGCTTGGACAAAAATAGTGGGCTTGCAAAAGTTTCAATATGAAATAAAATTTTATCAAGACATTTTCATTATTATGAAAATTAAAATAAATTAATTATGCTATCTTAATGTTACAAAATTTTAGAGTAAAATATATTAGAAAGGTGCATATTAAATATAAGTAATGAAAGCGTCTCACACATCGGACTTTGTATTGTTATAAAGATAATTGTCTCGTCGCTTCAACCATGTCTTTGAAAAAAGTATGTCTCTATGCAGTAATATCTCAACTTATATACACTGCTCCGACTTACACGTTTTTCAAATCTCGACGGTTCGTCGTTTGTTTCAGAAAAGCAAAATCGGAGAAATTGGAGAAATTGGTAATGCGAATGAATAAGTTGTTGATATTGCCAGACAAATAAATTTAGAAGTGGTTAGTGTTTTTGTTCAAGAATTGCTGGTTTTCAACAATCAGAAGCTCACAATTGATGATCTCATAGAAATGCATGAGCAAGAATAAGAACTTGAGCCTCTAGACCCATTTCAGACAGAAGATAGAATAACAGTCGGAAATTTGACAGAAGGCCTCAGTTTTATTGAAAAAGGTTCGCAAATTTCAGAAAACGATGGGCATATATTTTTTTTAACAAATAAGAAATAAAATATTGGTGGCCGTTAAGGAGAAAAATTTTTCGGGAGAAAAACTCTTTGAGTTAAAGTGGTGATCATTTTTATTAGATGCTATGCAACCTTTTGACATCAAAATGACTTATCTTTGCGATTTTGTATTTGTTTTATCATTTAAAAAGTTCGTTTTTGTATTATCATTTTTATTTTATCAATGATTTTATAAAACATTTCTTTTCTATATTATGATTTTCCTTTCGCATCTCCAGTCCCCAGATAAAAATGGTTATTACAGTGCATTTATATGCGAAATCATACCCTGACTTATGCGGTTATCGCTTAGACCCACCTATCACGTAAGCTCGGGGTATTACTGTAACGGGTCCATCCACAAAGCTTCTACTAACCACCTTGGGGTAAAATTATTCTTTTTAACTTCAAGTTCTATTGAAAACTTTCTCTTGAAGAAAACTTGATTTATTCAAATGAATTGTTTTATTTAAGCATTTGCATTTAGGTACGCGATGTTAGTCGACGGATAGTCGCTGAATGGTCCTATATTCATAATTCGAGAACAAGTGATGAAATTGTGCTTAAGATTTACGATTGGAGGTCGTACATTTAAGAGAGTATTCACGGTGAATTTGGTAAGTCAGAGGCTCAAATGTAAGAGAGTAGAGACTTATATGTTAAGTATCCTTAAGCCGTGTGATTGCTCTTCTGAGTTGCTAAGTGCATTTTCAATCTTTAGTTGTGTGGATTAAGTCAAAGGGACAAATAAATTTGAATTTAAAACATGTTACAGTTGCATTATTCGAAACCCCAAACACCAACAACCGCTAGTTGGTTGTTACATTACTGTATTTAAAGGCGAATGTTGTAATTTGAATACATTCTACTTCAGATATCACAACGTTTTAGTTGCATTTTAATTTTACGTTAATACTTATCCCTTAAGACAGTGCTTCACAAACTTTCAGTACTGGCGCCCCCCTTTTCAATAACAATTTTTATCGCCCCTTATACAAACAATGTACTGAATGCAAAAATAGCATTTTTGACGCTAAAGCTACAATCTTTATTAAAAAACCGTAAAATTAATAACATAAGTATTAAATTTTTGTATATGTTACTTTTAAGCAAAAAAAAAAAAAAATAAGTAATAGGATAGATTTTATGTTATTTTTCCTCTTTCTAATTTTTAAATTGGAACATATTGCAAAAATGCGGTGGCTGCTTAGAAGACAAAATATAGATATCAGCTAAATATAAAAAAAAGAACTCAGAGGTAAATTTTCAATCAAAAATCCTTTTTGAAAACTTTTCCTCAAAAAACCCCATAGAAGCGTTAATATTTTTAAAAAAAAACTTGTTCTTAATTTAGTATTAATTAATTATAAAATATTTGTGCAGCACACTGATACATTAAAAGTATACCGGCTGAATACCCCCCTTTGCACATTCATTTGAAGAAAATAAAATTTATTGATATAACGCGAATTGAAAGGGAAAAAGTAAAGGGCGCGAAATTTTTAAAAAAAATGTAAATGATTTTTTAAATGACTGCTCAAATTAAATTGTTTTAAAACTGTTTTTTAAGCCCTAAAAATTTAAAATTTAAATTTGATGTTAAAAATGAACGATACAGAAATTGTGAAGAAAAATTGTATTTTTTTTAAATATTTAAAAAAAAAACTTCAACATTTTTAACCCCTAAGGGGGCCCGCACCGATACTAAGGTCGAGGGGGAGTTTTGAGTCCCCCCCAACCCTTTTTTTATAATTTTTTATAGTACATAATAAAAATCGAAACCCAGTGAAAAATTTTAATTTAAGAGAAAAATAATTTACTTTAAAGACTTTTAAATTTTTTTTGCTAATTTTAAAAAAAATCCAAGAAAACTGAACTAAAATGTTTCAAATGTGTGACTTAAAAAAGACACAAAACACAGACACTTTTCCTAACTTTAAAGGGGAATGTTATTTCCCGGGCAAAACTTCATATTTTTTTCCCGGTTATTGAAATTTTTACAGTTTTTTGATGTTCGACAATTAAATGTTGAATTTTTTTGCTTGGTGTTTTTAAAAGGAAAGTGTGTTTCTGGATACTTATAGCTTTATATTTTAGTTGATGGAGTTTTTTTTGGTAGCATTTGAAAATTTTTCTTGGGTTTCATGTTCATCGCTTTTCTCAAATTTATTTTTAATATGATTATTTCAGCAGGTTCACCCCTTTTTTTATCAGTTTTAACATTTTCAATAGAGATAAAAGATGCCCTTTTTTTTCTATTATATATTCTGATCTTTTTCCAAACATTTACCTGCTCATCATGCTATTTACCAAACCCAAAAAAGTGTACAAAAGGGCAATAAAAAAGTCACTAATTTTTTGGGGGGATAGCATGAACAAAAAAATATTTTTTGGAAAATACCAGGGGAAACCCGTCCAATACCTTTAAAATTGTAAAAAACGGTTGTCACCCCAAAAAGAGGGAGATATTTGCAAAATATTTTATTCACGTTAAGACTGTCAAACAGGAGGATAGTGTCAGGGCATTGGAAAAAAAAACATTTTGCCAGAATTATCGATTTTTTGCACTCGTTCGGTTGACCACCCCCGGGTTAAAAATGTATTTAATACAATATGGATGTTTAAAAAATTGTGTAAACGTTTTTTATTTGTTTATATGTTTTGGAATACTCAAAAATAAATTTCCAAGTAATCCTTTAAAAATTTCGGGTTTTTCCAAAAATCATAAAAATATTTTACAAGGAAAAAAAACGCAGCAGAAAAGATTTTCAACTTCCCTAAAAAGAAAAAAAAATAATAAGAGAGGAGGGATTTAACTAATGTACAAGTAAATTGCCAAGGGAAACCGGAAAATACATTCGCTGCCTCACAAATTTTTTTTCAATAATAAAAGTGATGATTTTTATTCCCAAAATTTTTTGTTTTTGGGTCTGGTTTTGTTTTTTTTTCTGAAAGAGTAATATTTTTAAAATTTAAATGAAACGTATAAAAAAAATTTTCATCATGGGATTAAGCAAATCAAAAAATTTTTTATTTGGTTATAGTTCCCAAAGATAGCTAATGAGGTTTTGATGTAGAAGCTTTTATTTTTTATGGCGTAATATCGCAAATAATATATATAAATTATATCAGTGCAAAAGTGTATTCTTTTATTATGTCAGAAAAATTTTTTTTTACTTTTTTTGTAAATAATTTTTTTAATCTTTTTTTTTCGATATGTTCGGCCCCGTAGGTTTATGTTTTTAGGGGGGGCCCCCCCCCGTTTGAGAAACACTGCCTTAAGACATTAAAATTAAATTTGTAATTTTTCTATAATGAAACTATAAGTTATTTGAGTAGGGAGTTCATTGCCAAGTTTTGGAGATATAACGGGATCTATGGGCACATAGACTTTAAGACTCACTGGCATACATAAACGTTTTCAAGAATCGAGTCAGAACTCTGAAGTTGCCCAAAATGCTTTCACATGAGATTAAAAAAGTTTTTGGTATAGTCTATTCGAATTGGTGTTGTATTTCGTATTAACATTTTAACACACATACAGTATATATAGCTACTCGAATTGGTGTTGTATTTCGTATAAAACATTTTCACACACGTACATAAAGCTACTCGAATTGGTGTTGTAATTAGTATAAACATTTTCACACAGTACATAGGTCATTCAATGTCTTTCAGGACATGAAGGGAAAGCTGTAGGAGACAACTGCGGGGACGACCGTTTTACACAGTGCTATAATTTATATCCGGAAGAACTTAGGAACATAAGTTCTTTTCCAACTGAAGAAGTGCTTGACAGAACTTGCCCGTAAGTAATTTTCTCTTAAGAAATATCCTGTATTCACTAATTATATTAGATATATATAACTAAAGAAAAAAATTTTAAATAGTAGAATTCCTAAGAATTGAATAGAAACAAGCAATATATATATGAAGGAGGAAACGTTCGTTCTGGGTACCTTCCGTTCCGAACGCAAGTACGTAACCAATCACGCCAAAACGATCGTCTTCGCGTGATGTTGGTACTAGTTCATATAGATATCACACCGCCACATATATATAAAAAAATTAAAGTCAATTCTCATTTAGGTCAACAAAGAAAATTTTTATTTTAGTTTTACATTTTATTAAATAATTCAATTAATATATATATATATATATATATATATATATACATACATATATGACAGAATCACAATATTAAGGCGCAAAATGGAAAGCGATTTTCCTTTCTATATATGGTGTTGGACTTGATATTTTTGTTTGTTACTATTTATACGTTCTTAAATTAGGTTCCCTGAATACCAGGCCAGATTCGAACCTACGACTTTTGGATTAGAAGTTAAACGCGCTATCCATTACGCTACAGAGACAGAACGAATGATTTTCCTTTTTATATATAGTTTAGGACTATTATTTTTATTTGTTTTTATTTATTCATTAAGTTTAACTAATGAATTAAAATATTTGAAAAAATTGAATTAATATCAAGTATCCTCCACTACAAGTTTAAAAAATGTATTTGAACTTGAATGGATGAATAGAAAGTATTTTATTGCCGATTAAAAATTTGAACAGTATATATATATATATATATGGAGATTGTGAACTAATAGTTGTGGAAGTGTAAAAAAAAGGACCGGAAAAACAATTATATAAAGCACAATAATAATTTTAAAAATCACAGGCATTGAAGAGTTCAATTGAATTATTGATACCTAAATGCAAGCAAGGTGGATAATATGTAACAAAATGAATCGTATTGTAAATCTTTTTTAAACATTTATTTCATATTCACATATTGTTAAAATCACATTTCATTTCGTACTTTTCAGATATATGCTGGAAACAGGAAAATGCCTTGAAGATTTTGTAAAGGAATGCAAGGATCAAAAAGAAGAGATATTTGGCGTTTATACATTCAATGTAAACTTTGTGAGACTGATGTGTGACAAGCAATCTTTAATTCGCTACTGTAAGTAGTACTTTTATCTTTGTATAACAATATATCCTACTGCAGAAAAAGTCAAATTAATTATATTAAAGATGCAACTGCAATTCAGAAAATGGGCTCTGTTTCAATATCATTAAAATATTTGTAGGTTATATAAATTTCAGTCGGAATAATAAATATTTCTTTCTCACGATATGAGAATGCAAAACACTCGTAAGGTTTTTGCTTTACAGTTACTTATTTTCACAAAATTCTATAGAAAAACTCTGAGTTTTACTTGGATAAAGTTAACGTTAAATTATTTTTAATAAAACTAATGATAATTCAATATTTATATATTTATTGCTCAGTTTGAATACTTTCATGCTTCTTCTACCCTACCACGCTCTCCACAAACTAATGTATTCGGTTGATCACTTTCCTCATCTAGCTCATGGTCCCCTCCCCCAACGGCTACTATTATCTCAGGTTTCAGCTCCTAAACATGGTTTGCGACCTCATGTACCTTAATGATTTGTCGTTCCGTTTCTGCCTACTTTCAAGTAACGAACAATAATATGATACTCCAGACTTTCATTCCAGGCCAAATTAAAACGTTACCAAAATATTAATATTGGTTATGTTACTGCAATTTATTTGGATTTTAGCAGTATATCAACAAAATCCATGTATTTGAACAATTAGACTCGCAGAGTCGGAATTTGGCAAGCATATTTCTTTTACGATTACAGATTCGCTAAAAATGGTGTTTGAGGATATCGACTTCAATGAGGCTACAGGTGAAGAAAATGATAAGCATATTTCTGCTTTAGAAATTTAAGTCCTGTTCTTTTTAAATGAAAAGGTTAGTGCAGTAAGAATATTTTTAATCCAATCGAAAGCTTAATTATAGGAATTAGATAACAATAACACATAACAAGTATTATAAAAAAATTAATTTAATTCCTACTTTAATCAACAAAGAAAAATTTTATTTAAGCTACTTTTTAATAAATAGTTACAATTAATATAAATATGAATATACATATGACAGAGTCACAACATTAAGTGGTGATTAATTTTTCTTAACCCGCGATCACTCGCGCGGGGTGTTCTCTACACCCCAGCAACAAGAAAATCCTCCCAGATTTCTAAAAAGAATGTGCAGAACCACGATTTTTTCTGTAGCTGCACATTTTAGGTCATTGAACCTTCAGGCGTGATGCAATCTCTCTTTAAGGAATGGTTGGAATGTAATGACCTTGAAAAGTTTATCTGGAGGGCTGAGAATTCCCGAGAAGTTGAGCATTTGTATACAGCTGCTCTGAAAGCTTGGAAAATGATTAAAATATTATTTTTCTATACTTTCTACTATCATTATCTCATTAATTAAAAAAGTATATTTATTACTGGCATATACGTTTTATACTGGTTTATGAAAAATATAAAATTATGTGTTTAAAATGAAAATTTTGTATGTTTAGTTTAAATTAATGTTAGTCTCATTTGTGTGCAATAAATTAAATAATTTTATTTGTATAATACAAAACACATCTTGTACTATATAAATATGTATCATAATGACTTAATTTTATATTTTTATAATTAAATACACGTTTAAAAGTTTGGGTGTTCTCACATGCAGTAACGAAGTAGCAAAACAGGCGCGAGTGACCGCGGGTTAATTATCATTAAAGTATCGTATTGTCAACCAAAACAATCGTGAATATAAAATTTCAGATCAACTGAATTCTTTAAGACGTGAGAAAAAATATTTTAAAGTCTTGCCCCAAGTCGCTAGAAATGAAACCAACGTAGCAGTATCTGTAATTATTTAAACATTTAGTTTCAGAAAATTCCTTTTAATTAATTATAGTTAAATTATCGTATTTTTGCCCAAAACAATAGTGAATAGAAAATTTTAGCTTAAATGAGAGCTTTAAAATGTGAGAAAAAAGTCTTTTCAAGTTTTGATAGAAGTCGTCAAAAGGGTCACTTAGTCGCTAAAAACGATACCAACGTTACTGTATTTGTAATTCTTTGAAAAATTAGTTTTTCTCAATTAATTTTTATTAATTATAATTAAATTACAGTATTGTCATCCAAAATAATTATGTATATAAAATTTCAGCTCAATTGGCGCTTTAAAGTGTATTTTATTAACGATTGAAAATTCCACGAAGATAAATAAACAAATAAATAAATATAGAGAGAGTGTCTGTATATATATAATAGTAGGAATTGAAAAATAATGCATAGTCTTACAATGTTATGAAATACCCAGCCAAATAGGCGGATAACGACTAGAATGTGTCTATGTAATACACACTGGTGTACAAAATTAAGAGAATTTTCAGATTTGGTCGATTATCACTTGAACTATCGGAAAGAATGTAAAGAAATTTTATATATGCAAATAGTTCATATAATGCAAAAATAAATAACCATTCAACAATTATAATACGCACGCTTGAGATCATGCGTAGCATTTATTAGATTCGGAAGGTAGGAAACAACGGTTGCAGAATATAATTAAAAAATAGGTTAACAAGTATTATGTATTCCTCCTACATAAATGCATATCTCGTATCGTGATTTTAAATTGGAAGTAGAGAAGTGTAAGAGTCCATGTGGTAATTGGTCTCACTCGTTTACCAGGCTTTGGGTGGTACTCCGAGTGTGGTTGCGAACTGAAAATTGTCCTCCTTAAAACGTTCAGATCTAGGTGACCAATCCATCCGGCGAATATTCTGATTTTAAAGAAATTCATTGGCTAGATGAGTTTTACGTGGACTCCGTTGTCTTTCATTAAAATTAAACCAGATTCAACTTCATATGTGAAAAGGCGAGTATATGGCTCCAAGAACTCCTCTTTACTCCTCACAGTAGTAACAGTGACTCATTCGAAGAAATTGATGTGTGTGCGACCTTCCAACGTGATGCCTGCCTAAACCATCGAGCCTTCACTGTTAAATCGTCAATTTCTTTGACATTGGAAGAGGATAACACATCCTCGGTTCTCTTCATGTGATACTACGGCGAGGATCAATGGTTAAGCTGAAACGGTACTCATCAGTGAGAAGAACGATTACCTACTTTATCCATGGTCCAATCTCTATGACATCTGCACCATTTAAAGCGGGCTTTCCTGTTTGAAGAGCTGAAAGGGATGCACACAATGGGTTTTCTTGAAAACAACCATCTCTCATGAAGTCTTTCTGAAACAGTCATCCTTGAAACTTGAGTTCATGTGTCCGCATACAACTCCCGAGATATAAGAAGCTATAACATGCCTGTAACGCATTGATATAAAGGACAAATGGTTATCTTCTCTGGCTGTCGTGGCTGTTGGACACCTTCCAGGCTTTCTCTACATGAATATGGTCTCCTAAAACTGTTTCCGTTATTTGAATACGAAGCTGGTCGCTAATTTGAATTCTCTACAAATCCAGATTCAAGACTGACCTGCTTCTAATCTACATGCCTACATTCTTCACCTCTTTCCATCTTCTAAACTTTCAGGGTTTATAATTTTGTTTTGAATTTTCATTTAAACGATTGCAGCAAAAATCCCCATGAAACTCAGCGAGGTGTGTTGATGATAGAAATAAGGATTTTGGTACACATTCTTACATATTTTGTGACTGAATTACTTCTGCCCACACACACATGTTTCCTTATTCAACACACAGGATACATATATTTGTTTCGAAGTATTATTTTTTCAAATATTTCAGAAAATTCGTCAAAGTATGGAATTTTTTTAAATTTTTAACACCAGTTTATATATATATATATATAAAAGTGCCATAGTTTTTGTTTAAATAAACAATATGTTCAATAGTAAAAAAATGGGGTTTTCTTTTTAGAACTTCTTTCAGAGGTGATTTTTAAGTCTGTCAATATTACTATTCATTTATTTTCTTTTGTCTCAGATTACCTAATGAATTCTGAATGTTACGAAAGTGTGTATTCCCGTTTCCATGAATGCAGAGATAAAGGATCAGAGGCTTATGAACGTTACATAGAATCTACAGGCTATGAAGATAAAACCGAATTTAAATATCATCAATCCTGTCTGTGAGTATCCTTGGTTCTGAAAAGCTTGGTTCTTTGTTTGCTAATTATTTAATGCAAATGCAGTTTATTAATCTTAATTAACAGTGCTTGAAGTCTTAAAGTCCTAATATTAAGGTAAGACAGTATTTATTTTCCAGTTGCACTGGCTTTGCAGTTTGTATAACGTTTTGCTCATAGAAATGCTTCCATCTTTTCTCGTTGTAAGTACTTCCTGGTTTGCGTGTGATTTCTATGTTAACGCTATTAAAATTCTCTTTTTTGGAATTTCTTTTAATCCTTTACCTCGATCGACGATTTTTTCGCTCCGGGCATTTTCCAAGTGTATAACATAACTATTTTTTTTTTAAACTCCGGTTATTCACATGCAACTTTGCAACCTATTTGTTCAAAGTAAACTCTGCGACTGCGCTTTTTGAGAAAGCGTGGTTAAATTTAACCGAGTTTTGAGTCTAATTAGAAGTTTCTAATTAAACTTGGGACATAGAAACGAACTTAAAGCTAAAAACTTTTTTTTTCTTTGACCCTGGTCCAGTTAAACCGGCACTTCT
Source organism: Trichonephila inaurata madagascariensis (assembly GCA_019973955.1). Lineage (NCBI taxonomy): Eukaryota > Metazoa > Arthropoda > Arachnida > Araneae > Nephilidae > Trichonephila > Trichonephila inaurata. The sequence continues at coordinate 37,099 of BMAV01014314.1, read as the reverse complement.
CGCGCAGGGTATATCATACCCACCTCCTAACTTTTTTAAGACTCCATCTAAGTCTTTTTCGGATAATGAATAGTTTCTCGTGTACGGTCATATCCTTTGAGGGGCCTTACTTTGTAGGCGAATTCTAAATGTATATTTTTGGATACCGCCTCTTTGGGTATGTCATACCCAGCGCGTGAATCACCGTTTCAGTTCTAAATGCATGTGCGCATTTTAAATATTCCTCATGCTTTGACATATTATTGTAGTTATGATGAAGAAATGTCATATTTAAGTAATTTAATAGATACAGTGTTTAATATATGTATATATATATAGTACAACAGTATTTTCGGATGAAGAAATTCTTTTCGCGGTTATGATGAGGAAGAATCAAATGATGAAGAGTATAACAGCAATTATGATTCCTCCTCTGAAATTGACCCAGATTTAGAAGACGGAGACACTGTTAGAAATAAATGTTTAATATGTATCGAATGATGGAGAGAGAGAATAATCGAAGGATGAAGAGTATAATAGGTATGATTCCTATACTGAAATCTATTCAGATAATTTAACTGAGGAAGCAATTATCGTCCTTGATGAAATCACCACACCATATTCAATGGCTAGAAAATGTAATCGTTAGTCTATGACAATACTTTTTGGGGTTGTGGAACGTTGTGATGATAAACGCGCAAATTATTTTGCTGATTAGTCAGAAACCATCTACTAAACATCGAAGCAGACGCTGATTTCTGAAGTGCTTTAGATTTCGATTTAAAGAAAAATGTAAAGAATGTAGAAACCACCAAAAGCAATGCTTCTACGGAATTTTATAAGAAATTAAGATCCAGTGAAAACATCGTACTCACTCGCGACGAAGATTAAAAGGATTGTATAAACAATCTACTGAATGTCATAATAAAAAGAACAGAAAAACTAAATTTACGTACGAAATGTGTAATAAACCTATTGTACTTCCTACTTTTCTTTTCTTTTTTTTTTCAGTTTTGTATGTAAGTTTTACAGTAAAAATGGAATGTAAACACAATCGGACATGAGATACCAAGTTCCTGTCCGTGAAGTTCCTTTTTTATTTAATGCGTGAAGTGCCGGATTATCAGTGAATACGGTGGTTAATCATCATATTGCTTACACCAGTGCTTCTCAAACTTTCAATATACACGATCCACTATTCAATCATGTTCTTAGAACCCACCTTATACAATAACAATGTATTTAATTCATAAATACTATACTTTGACACTAAAGTTACAATACGATTTTAACCTCTTATGTAACATCGACGTATATAAAAGTCTCACTCGGCCAAATCATGGATTTTCTAAATATGTATAAATGTCTCTCCGAAGTATGATCTTTTCTGTGCAGTGATATCCATACAATTATTCCTAAGGCACTGAATGCAACAAAAGCCCCTTTTTAACAGTTTTTTAAAGGGTTTTTTACGAGGATTTGTTATTTTTTCCCCTTTTTTCCCCCCTTCCATACATCATATACGTGCCCCAAAAAAACGGTGGATTGGGAAGCGAATCCGAATTTTAAACAGCAATTATAAACCATTAAATTATCAAGGTAAGTGTTAATAAAGCCAAGGGGGTCTTTAATTATAAAACTTGTTCTTAAGGGGACATTGACGATTTAGGGAAATGTTTGTTTAAACTTTAAATTTTTTGGTTTTGCCCCCCTATGTATGTATACTATGTAAAACAGTTTTTTGTTCCAAAAATTTCATAAATCTACCCATTGAATTTTTTGGAAAATTTTAAAAACTTGTGAAGGTTTTTAAAAAATGCTACCCTCCTAAAAAAATTTATTTTAATGCATAAAATTTTTGATTTACCAGTACGTAAAATATGTATTATAAAAAGTTAGTATGTTTTTTTGGTTAACGGAATTGGTATTCAACAATCCCTTTTTTATGAATATTTTTGAAAGTTTCAAAAAAATGTGTAAATTTGAGTTTTATTTTGAAAAAAAGATAAATATTGCTTTGATTGAAAATGCATCCCAATTTTTGTTACATGTACTTTTAGAATGGTAAAAGCATTTCATACCATTGGGCCCAATAAAAAAAAAGCCTTAGCATTTTAAATGAAGACAAACTAGTTATTTTATTTTCAGAGTTAAGTCAGTTTAAAGTTTTGATTTCCTTTGGAATGTAAATAAAACGAACGAAATATCTAACTGGTTTTTTTTTTAAATTTAGAGCTTTCAAATTTTGTGAAGTTGTAGGAAAAATATAAAGAATAATTTAGGGTAAAAAATTAAATTTGATTTTTGACCGATTTTGGCAATTGAATCCTTTCCCCCTTTTAAATTAGTATTGTTAAATTAATGATAAAAAAGGGTACAGTACTGATACATTTTGGTTTTTATCAGTGTACATTTTTATTTTTTATTTTTTTTTCGTTTATTTTTCTTTCAATAAATTAATAATTTTTTTTTAACCTTTTTTTTCGACTTTTCAATATGCCTCCCCTCGTAGAGTTATCACGTCCCCAGTTTGAGAAACGCTGGGTTACACTTTCCATATCATACATATGGAATGATTATCGGGGTATTTTTAAATAAAATATCTTGTATTTTTTTTATTATCCCAAACTTAGCCCTATGGGGATTCGGGGAATAGGGGAAAATTTTAAAAAACACCCATATCTCCCGGGGGTTTTTTTAGAAAATTTATGCATTCGCATTGCGGCGTTGATAATGCTTAAGTGTCATCCGACTATGGATTTTTTTTTTTTGTTGTGGGTTCAAACAGAAGAGCAAACAGACCATTTATAATGTAAACACAGCTACCTGATACTTCAACTTGGGGTTATATTTTAGTTATCTTACTTAAGAATTAAAACGTAAAATTAATTAATTTTACATAAAACCCATAAATGGATGTAATCTTATGTGAGTGTAGAATCCGTTGGCAGGAGCGGGTGGCTTCGTTCATTCTCCCTTCGACATTACTAATGCTAACTATTTTATAATGTCACTATAGCATATATGGACAATAAGATTAAGGGTAATAAGGGCAGTATTTCATTTGATGAAGTAATGCTTTTCAACCCTGCTTCCGGTTTATCCTCTCATCCTACACGTCTTCTGATAGTTCGCTTTCCTTCCAAATACTTCTTTCACATAATACCTTAGTTCAAGTTACAGCAGCACATGGCTCACCCTTGTCACTTTGAATCCTCCCATCGGCAGCATCTCTTTTGGTGGAGCTGAGTCCTATTCCCATTTTAAAAAACAACCTGCGGAAATGTAGAAACGTAAGAACGTTACAAGAGAGCTGACAATTGCAGAAGGTGTAGCTTCTAGAAAATTAGAGCTACTAACGGAAATAGTAGAAAAAGTGTAAAGGCTGTATCACACTTGCATTTTTGGTGCAACTGTTTCACAATATAAGGGTGAAGGTTTGCCGTAAGCTGAATGATATACTCTGACGTCAGCTGCGCTATTTCTTGTAGAAAAAAATTTTCGCCGATTTTTTTTTCTTCGGAAAACGAACATCCAATATTATTTCTTTTATTTCGCTCGCGCTTTTATTTTTGGGCATAAACAGAAATGGACCCCTATTCTGTTTAAAGCATTATCAACGTTAAAATTTTATAAAATTAAAAACATTATACGTCATAACTGATGCGTTTGACGAGACCGAAGCCGTCATCTTGGTTATGACGTAGGGCGCTGAAGAACTGCATTGGCTTGAATTTCAAGAAACTTTTATTTGAATCAACTTTCTTAGTTCACAGGAAAGAAAGTTGTTCGTAGACGTTGCTATGGCAACTAGGTAGAAATTTCAAAATTGGGGGGAAAATTTGGTCAAACGTATTTTGTAAGGTTAAGGACAAAAAGCAAGAGCAAGCAAACAGAATGCATTCTACTTTTGTCATATTTGTGGTGCTAACTATTAAGATGAAAACTGAGGACAAGAGCGAGTGCAATGTTGTGGACCTTGTTCATCATGGTTCCATTAGGGGGGTTTTGAGTTTGAGGGTGACTGCTTTTATGTAAAGAGTGAGGTGGTAAAGAAGAACCTATTAATTGTTGATTTTCTTAAAGTTTGCAGTAATTTGTGTTAGTTTAGTAGTTTATCTGCCTTGCACCATCTAATTATCTTTATTTATAGATAGAAACGTAGATCTTTCTTGTGTGATATAATTTGTTCAATATAACAAAGGTTATTAATTTTTTTACTTCGCATGATTTTCGAAAAATAGAATTTTTTTAATAGTAAATTTCTGCTTTGAAAAAGGTAAATGAACAGCTGATAGTAAAAAAATGCATTTTTAAAATGCAACCTACCCATATTTCCTGCATTTGTAACCCTAATTCCTAAAATATTATTCAAATGTGGGCATAGGCAGAATTTTTTGCGGGGCTTCTTCATTGATAAAGCAACAAGAGTTATAGAGTTCTGTTCGTATACCATTGTAAAGACAATAATCTAAAGTTTGAAAAACAAAAATGGAAAGTGTTTTAGTGTAGTATATTTACAATCAAGTGTGTTTCAAAGCCCATATTTTCCAAGTTTGCCCTATATTATAGGATTTTATAAGATATTTATAATTCATACTTTTTTTTATTCTAATGACTCTGTTACTATAAAAGAGAGAGAGATTCCTTTCTCTTACATGAATTAACCTAAAATATTTTTGAGGTTTCCTAAATTATTTATATAAAAAAAGACAATTAATATTCATAATTTGAAATACTTATTTCATATTAAAAGACTAATATTTGTAGCTCTAATAAGTCTTGAATTTAGATATTTTAATTATACATTAATTTTATGATGAAATATATGCGTTACCGCAAAAATACGTAGTTGCAAAATAATTTTTCTTTAAAAATTTCATTTTTTAAAATATTTTTTTAAATTACTTAATTAATTAACAAGAATGATATTTAAAATCTTATATTATTATTGGAAATATATATGTTACCGTTAAAGTGTATAATTCCAGTTATTTCATAGAATAACTAGGTATTTCAAGAAGTAACTAGAAAAGTCAGTTAATGTATATAATAGATGAAAAATTTGATACTTTACCTTGTTATTCTATGTAATAACTAGGTATTCCATGAAATAATTAAGGATAGACTGTTAAATATGTGACGGGCTCATCACGTTTTTTACTAAAAACTCCTCTTGGATTCTTTGGGCCGAAAAAGGCAAATTCTTTCCAACTAAATCCAGAAGCGAAGCGTGAATATGCAATTTAGAAACCTTTTAAATAGCAGAAGTTTAACGTAAGCGTATGACCTATTGGGAAGTGATTATACTAGTCTAAGTTTAAGCGCGTGAACTGAAGGAAGAGAAGAAAGCTGTCATAAGGTGTGAAGCTATCCGTGACAAAAGCAATCAGGTCAAGGTGAATACAATTCCACGCAAGAAACAAAAGACATTTAAGATCCGAGAGGATTGCGGTTAAACAAGAAATTAAGGTAGGATAATTCTGTTCTCTATTAGGACTGTATATAAGTTGAGATTAGGAATAGGCGGGAAGATAGTGATAAAAGTCACTTATTTGGTAATACGTATTGTGTGTTTTCTCATCTCAGATCCGCTAAGTTATAATACAAATATTATCATTGTTAGTGTTTAAGTTAAAATCTTAATAAGGGCATTTTAAGATCATGGCAACGCCTGGTTCTTCATTCACTCCCACACCTCTAGGTCATGAAGATAACTTAGAAGTAAGGTATCACCCACAGGCGAATACCTTACAAAGTGAAAAATAAACAATTTCAAAGATATTTTATAAATTAATTGATCATAAATAACTAAAATCTCTAGAAAAATATATTTTGTCTCTTTTTCAGATGATATAATTTATTATTGCTCATATTGCTAAAATTAGTTAAACAGAAAGGGCGAGGGGTATGTTGCAAACATGGATTATTTTTAAGTATTATGAACAAAAATGCATGCTGGGAAGAAAAACTGTTGCTTCATAAAAACATTGTGTTAACTTTTTAAAACAAAAATGTAAGTGAATATTAATTAAATTTTACGAGATACCTTTATCTTACTTTTCACTATTTATTAGAGCAAGAATTGCTGTGATGACACTTTGGATTGAACTATTTATTATTTTTGAAACAAGCACAGCTCTTAGTATTACACATTTCTATTTTACACAAGCACTTTTTAAATCCATGTCCAGTAACGCAACTTTGAGCTGTTGCAACAGACCGAAGCGTTGTGTCAATATTTGGAGCTTCTTCAATGGAAATTAATTCTTGCTGACATATACTAAACTAATATCTAGAATACCATTGTTTTATTCCACCTAGTCAAAAAAAAATTCTTCCCAGAGCAGCTAGAACTGGTCCAAGGAACTTTCGAGTATCGTATGTTATACTTCAACGATCAAGAAATCTTTATTCTATAGAATACATAGTTAACCCTCTAAGCGGTCTGCACTTAAAGTCTTGCCATTCTGGAGATGCTTAAGAAATGCACCGCGTATATTTTTTTGCTTTCAGGTGGGGTTCTCAAAAGCAGTTGAGCCGTATTTTTAAGAATGTGCCTCGGCCGCTTTTGGGAATCTTGCTTGAAGGCAGAAAAAGCATCTCTGGAATGGCGGAATTTTACGTGCAGACCGCTTGGAGGGTTAAATCGTAAAATTCAATAATTTTATATACTTCGACTGATTTATTTAGTTCATTAAATACCTAGTTATTCTATGAAATATAACGGATTTTAAGCTTTAATGGTAACATATACACTTGTTTTGTTAAATGGATGCCAATACTAATTCTACAAGAAAGCAACAAGCGTGGTTACTCGTTTATTTCATATTCTAAGTTATTACTTACTTGACATAATTAAAGCAGCACCACATTAAAATATGGTTTAATTGTGTTTGGTATACTTTGTATTTCTTTTGACAACAGAAAATTACTTCAATATGTAATGTGTGTGTGATTGAGGTACTATCAGCTATAAAACTAATAACTTCTCTTATTTTTATAACACAGGCAATCAGCCTATGGAATGGCATGTTCGGTCTCTGAAATAGAAGCCTCTTGTGGTCGCATAGCATACAGAGTCTTTTTTGAAATGGAGAAACTGAAGGATTCAGTTGTCTTTACTAAATACTTCTGCAGTCACATCGACTTTGACAAGGAAATTAAGAGTGGATTCTTCACTACTCTGCGAATTCCTGAAAGTCGGAGACAAGTTTTTGATCAAGTAATTCAGGAGTTGAGAAATTAATACCAAGTGCTGAGAGAGAATGAATATTTCCTCAAACATGAAATAAAATTCATTTAAAAAAATGATGCTTCAGCAATTTATTTTTTTATATATTTCTAAGAACTAAAGGTTTATAGTTTAAATGAAATTAAATTTGTTCCACCCGGTGATGTCTGCACAGTTTATTATAAAAAATATTCTTTCACTTTTTTATTAATTTTTTAAATTGTTTTCCATTTTTTTCTAAGATTATATTTTTATTTATAGTTTTCCTCCCTATAAAATATACAGTCCAAACCCAATATTCCCCTCAGGGGGCTCACCTTCTTTAGGTGGGTACGGGTGTCACAATTCCCGAGGTACCTTATAGTGATCTTTTCCTTTTCCCAAGGGGTTTACTATCTTTGGTAAACACGGATGTCACGACCCTGGGGTATCCCAGTGATCCTACTCTATTTTGACCCTCCATCTTGTCATCCAATTTCTTCTTTTCTTCTTTTCCCATCCAGACCACAGACCTATGAATGTTTGGCGCAGTATATTAAAAACTGTCTCTTGCGCCATAAAACACCAAACTCCACTCAACTCAACTCAACCCAAACCCAATATTACAAATCCATCGTTACAGAACATTTTATTCGTTAATTCGGTGTTATTCCTAATACCGGAGTTCAAAAAAAAAATTACAAATTCTTTGCACTTACCTTTTGAAATAAGATACATACACTTGTCAATGATTTAGAAACCTTTGAATGCTAAGGATGAAGTATGTAATTTTTTTTTCTTATATCGTGGGTTACACATGGTTAGGCTGAGACTATAAGTATGTTGTAAGAGTACTTTTCACAATGAATGAAGTAAAATAGGAAAAACGACACTTCTTTCATCATTTAAAAAAAAGGCTTATTGCTGGTGCTAATTTAGCTGAGGCTCTGATTTCGAAGACAGCATATCTCACTGGGTTCTCAATAGCATCCATATCATGGAGAGAAAGTTAGGAGAGGTAGGGGGGATATTTCTGGAGTCGTCCTCATCACACCTTGGTTCAAAATTACGAAGTCTGTGTTACCAAAAAGCCCTCGAGCAGATACACAGAGCGACGAATTAATTCACTCGTTCAATCAGTAGCCATATCAAAAGTTCTCAAAAGCCGAAATCAGAACCCATAGTCCTTCACTAGAAGACGCAACTGTAGTTCGAGCACAGTTTTCCAAGAAAGAGATCAGCATCGTCTCTGACGAAATATGCAGCAGAACAGGAATGCACAGGAACCAATTTTAAAGGACAGCAATGCACAGACGGGTGCCTGTGAGAAAATCACTCATTTCGGCCCGAAATGCAGAAATTAGTTTACAGTAGAGTCGGGGGAAAGGAGACACACTGGACATTTGAGGATTGGAAATGGGTCATATGGCCGAATGAATAATGTTACATCTTATTTTGTACTAATGGAAGACGCGTCGAATTTGACGAGAACCCCAAGAAGCCATGAATCCACCTTGCTTTACTCGCACTGTGCAAGTATCTGGGTTGGGAGTATCATGATATGATATGGAATTGGTGCCTTGTTGTCCCTCGGGGGTAAACAAATAGCCATGATATACCTATATATACTGGTATATCATGAGACTGGTGGAAGTCTGTTCTTCTGGCATGGAATTGGTGCATTGGTATTCCTCGAAGTTAAGCTTACAGTCATGATATACCTATATGTACTGGCAGGTGCACCCTGCAATGTTGCATCTTTTCCCTGTTGGTAAAGGATACTTAGTGGACTATCATAAGTGTTCAGAATTGGTTCAAGGAACATCAGTCAGACTTCCAACATTCTCCCTAGCCACCGCAATGAATGGATCTTAACACTAGACAGACTGAAACTTAGTATATACCTATATTGCCCAAAATCAGTCAAAATGACTGCATTGTGAAAGAATGATTAATGTGCAAAGAAATTTGTTGAAAATTAACTTTTAATATTTTTTATATTATTTACAGTCATATAACGAGTTATTAGTAAATATTAACAATAAAAAAAATCTACTTCACTTGGGAAAAAAACTATATTCCAAAAAATTCTAAGAAATTGTCCATTATATATGCTATTGTTTTTCTAATTGAAATCAAAAAGCAGTCAAAAGGACTTCCTTGGGCAATCTAGTGTTAACTCCATAGAAAACGCGTGGGATATGGTGGATATATGTATCCGACAACACTCTCCTCTTTTCTTTTTTATAAGACCTGAAAAGCTGCATAACTAATATATGGTAATCTGGGGACGCGAAAATAAACTCCAGATGCATGTGTACTCCATGCCTTAACTTATCAGATTAGTTACCCGTGCAAAATGTAGTCGAAAAGTATTGATCTTGGGTTAATATTTCGTTGTCCAGCGAGTGTAATAAATAATCTCACAAAAAATATCTAGACCTTTTATTCAACTGCTAAAAATACTGCTGCCATTGGATGAATTAAAAAAGATACATGTCCTATTAAAAACTCCCGTGATAGGTTAAACATATGACTCACATCTGCACCTGTAAAGTATAATGATTTTAAAGTCGAAATTTGCTGCTGAGAAGAAAGTAACTTCTGTTCAAGACAAAAAAGATGCGTCATTAGAAAAGAAATCTAAAAAATTTGTTCTAATCCAAACTAATAAAAAAACCCTTTTTGATGTTGAAACAATTTGTTAATTTATGGTTTATTATTCTTTTAAAAGGGAATTTTGCCTTCATTTTAATAGAAAGGAAAATTCGTCAAATAACGAAATTCGTTAAATATCGCGGTGCAACCGACTGTAACTGTAATCTAAACTGTATTTAAAATTAAAAGTAATTCTATCATAAGTCTGTATTCTTTCTTTACATCGAGTTCTAAGAAATCTTACGTTGGGTTTTTACTTTAAAGTTTAAGCTAAATTTATTTTATATTAAACAATAAATCTACTCTCATTTTATGATACTCCCATTAAATTGTTGCGTAAGTCTTGCTCTAAAAGCAATAATATTTTATAAATACAGATGTATTCCATACAGTTGCATTGAGTATAAATGTTCTTATGAGATAATGACGTTTAAGATGTTTCTATTTATCGAGAAATTCTAAAATTCGTCAGCTGTGATGTAAGTTCAATTATCAATCTTTGAGTTTTTTATGTAATTATCTAAACACAATGGAATTAGCTTTTCTTTTATCATCTAAGATTATTTATTGAAATACGAATAAGGTATGGGGGGACTCTTACAGCCTTTCAGTCTATCAGTGTAAATATTTTTAATAATATTTCATACTTACTAATTCCTTATTTTAACTATCACAATTAGAAATAACATGCATTCATCTTTTTTCAATTTGCATTAGGAAAAAAAAGATATAGTTTATAAACTGTTCATCCCTACTAGTATGAATAATACGTATTTATTTTTTCGGAAGTGTTGTCAAATGAGAAGTACATAGTATTTACTATATGTGATTATAAATTTATAATGGCAAACGTCTATATTTAAATAATTTCAGAGATAAAAATCTAGTCACACACTGCTTCACAAATTTAATTTAAGAAATAATTTTCTCTAAAAGAAGGCGTAGTAATATACACTATCACTGAACATCAAACAATTCAAAGTTTCTTTCATAATCTTCCACATTTTATTTACACTACTGTGGTCATTAAAATTGCTTCACCAGGAAGTAACACAGATAACAAAATGATATTTATTGGACAAATATTCTATACTAGAAAAAACAAGTGATTAAATTTTCAAGAAATTTGGGTGAATAGATCCGGAACGATCAGTACCCAGAAAAACTACCTCTAGCATGAATAGCAGCACTTATGCGCCTGGGCATTGAGTCAAACAGAGATTAGATGGCATGTACAGGAACACATACCAATCAACACGATTCAAAAGCTCATCAACCGTAGTGATAGGCGTATGATGACAAGCCAGTCACTCAGTAACCATGGACCAGACGTTTTCTATTGACGAGAGATCTGATTAACGCGCAGGCCATGGCAACAGCCGAACATTTTTCGTGTCAAGGAAGGTCCATATAACACCGGGAACATGCGGTTCTGCATTATGCTACAGAAACGTAGGGTTTCGCAGGGCTAGAAAAAATGGAAGAGCAACGGTTCGTAACACAACAGAAATATAACGCCCACTTTTCAAAGTTCCATCAATAAAAGTAAGAGGTGACAAAGACGTGTATCCAATAGCACCCAATACCATCATGCCAGTGATGAGCCAGTATGATGATAATGACGAATGCATGCTGACAATGCGTGTTAACCTCGATGCTGCCAGACACGGATGCGACAAATTGGATGCTGTAAACATAACCTGGACTCATTTAAAAAGATGACGCCTTGCCATTCGTGAACCAGGTTTGTCGTTGATCCCACCATGGAAGATGTTCCCGTCTATGATGCAGCGCCTAGAATATCCGCAGCCATGGTCTCCGAGCTGAGAGTCCATACTGCTGTTCATACAAACGAGCTACGAACTGTTCATGCTAAAACTTGTTGTCATGCAAATGACCCCAATTCTTGACTTAGGGCTCGTGACGACGCTGCATGATCCATTCAGGGCCATGTGGGTAACATGCCTGTTTGCTCTGATGCTATTGATATTGGGCCGTTCAGATCTAGGACGGCGTTCCGTTTTACCGTCCTGAACCCACCAATTCCATATTTTTCTAACAGTCATTGGATCTCAACCGCCAGAAGCAGTACTGCGGTACGATAAACCACAATCCCGGTACTCTTCAATTCGACCTTTAACATTGTCAGAAATGTGTTGGTTCACAGGCTGATACCAGGCTTTACAACAACTTTTCACCAGGTAGCAACGTTCAAATGCAGTTTCTGTATGAAAAACCGGCTGAACAATTTCCTTATTTAAACACATTTTTGGTGTTGCTACCGGTGCATGTTTTATTTGAATGCGCTGAAAAATTCATTTTTAAAAAATTAAACCGACTTGATTCAAGTTTTTCAAAATAACACTTTTCCATTTTTTCTTTTTAATATTGGTCATCCGTACATCAATAACGCAATTATCTCGAATGTAAATAGATAAATCGAAGTTCCGAAAATCACGAGTTCGTTTTTGTCACGTTTTATGTGAACCCTATCATTTGCATATCACAGCACCTTCTTCCTGTCCTTTAAATTCCACGTCTGTAGCATACCGCCTTCTTGGTGTAGCAATTTTAATGGCCAGTATTGTATACTTTAAATTTCATTGGAAGTAAATATGCTGTGGTGGAATTTGGGTAACAATATAAGCAGATAGAATTCTGCAACAATTGATCTTCCTATTATATGAAAGGTAAATATTTTTTTTTAGCTTGGCACTTGCCATTACATTACCATTTCACTGGATATTTCATGATATTGTAAGACTACGCGCCATTTTAAGTTATGGATTTCTTATGACTTATCGTATCACAAAACGTGAATTTTTATATATATAACGAGCTATTAGCCCCTCGCCTGCCCCCTAGGATGTAAATTTTCGTAAAACCAATGCTTAATGGGTATGGGCTCAGCAAAAGAAACATGCTTACCAAATTTCCAGCCTGTATCTCCAATAGTTCAATATCAAATTTTTTAAAATTTACACCGTATTATGCCATCGCGACCCTCCTTTGTTGTCGATCTCCACGAAACCATTCTCAGCAGATCTCTACTTAAGAAAAGAAAGATGCCTCCCTAATATCTAGTGAATGCATATGATAATTCAAAAACGGGAATTTAACTGGACTTTCCAGCATCTTGTGTAAACTCATGGAGAGAATTGTACTACGTAGACTTTCTACTTATCTTGACCAATTAACTTTAATACCACACGAACAGTTTCGTTTTAGAAAAGGTCACTCAACAATGGATCATATCTTATATTTTAGCCAGAAGGTTAGGGATGCCCATAATCTCAGATCCACAAATCCCACAGTAACAGCTTTCTTGATGTATCGAAAGCCTTTCAACAGGATCTGGAAATACAAACTCATTTGCAAACTTTACAGCACTTTCAAACTCAGGGGGAGAATTCTGTCTTGGCCTGCTGACTTCCTAAGGGCCAGGTATATTAGAGTCAAGTTTCAAGACACCTTCTCGGAAAAATTTAGATTAAGCCAGGGTATACCACAAGTATATGTTTTCCTTAAGTATTGCCAAAATTGAGGATGAAGCCAATTCTGATCACTATGTGGGATTGTATGCTGGCGATATAATAATCTGGACCAGCAATACAACTTTATTTAATTCTCATAACAAAATTAACTCTTTCCTCCTTCTGCTGGAGTGAGATTAGTGCAGAGCATAAAATCATTTTTAATACCTCAAAGTCTATATCAAGTATTTTTACCATCAACAGACATCTGTACAGCTATGCGCCTAATATTTATTTACTGGGTAGTCGACTAAATTGTGAAAAACATCCCAAATATCAGGAGATTGTTGGTCAGGTTCATATAAACAATTTGGTTTGTAGAGGCAAATAATGAATAAAAATTTTAAAATATATATCTGGCAGGGACTGGGAAGAGGATGCTCGGACCCTTCGAAATACCTATATTGCTCTTATTCGAACTATCCTTGAATATGGTGTACAGGTATATCAGGTTGCCTCTGCTAGCAACCTAGATAAACTAGAAAGAGTACAACTCTCTGCTGCCAGAGTCATCACTGGTCTCCGCAATAGCTGCCCAAGGGATATTGTTTTGTATGAAGCCGCCTTGCAACCTCTCAGATTAATATGCAGACACCTATTGGCTAAATACTTTGCCAAGCTCATCATTTATGGTGATCAGCACAGAACATCTAGTTATTGGCACAACAATCGTCGCCTTTAGAGAGGAAGTCGGCTTAGTTATGCCGAAAACGAGGGATGGTTGTATACTGAAGTAGAATAAGTCTCTCTGACCCGCTCTACGGATTGCTACGTTGTTCGATGAATGGGTCTTTTTTAATACTGAATTATCCTGATAAACTCACAAGGTCACTCAACATCCAAAGTATCTTAGGCAGCTTGCTTTGAACACAAGTCCCATGTGACGCATTACAGATCTATACTGATGTCAGCATGGGTGTAAGTGCTTTCTCGGGTAATGGAATTTTCATCAAAAAGGGGAATGGAATTAGGATCTGTAAGAAAAATCCTGACTACTGCTCAGTTCTTCGGTCAGAGTTCTTAGCTATTGAGGAGGCTTTGAAATTTTGTTTTGCTGAGAGTATCAATACAGATATTTGGATTTTCCGTGACAGCCGCAGCTCTATTCAGCATCTATCTGAATGGTGGAGGCATGATGACAGAACGACAATGAGTATTTTTTTACTATTAAATCGCTAGAGTGGTAAAGTTAAGATCATTTTTCAGTGGGTACCGTCATACGTTAATATCTATGGGAATGATATTGCAGATAGCTTGGCCCGTAAGGGCAGCCATAAAGATTCTATGCTTGGTGTCTGCCTTACTTTTTCAGAAATTGCTACACAAGTCAAACAAGATATCAGTTCCTCTTGGAGTGTTGCTTTTCTTAGGACAGGCAGTAGGCGAGATGAAACTAGGCTAGGTACTCGAGCTCAGCGGCATGTGGCGCGTCTTAAAGTTTACTCTTCTTGTCCGAATTGCATTGTGACCCAAGCCGCTCCAGCCCACACCTTGGCTTGTATTGGTTTCCATAGGAGCCAGCTGCTCTCAAGACCTGCTACAGTTCTGCAATGTTTAAAAACACATGGGTTCATGGACTTGATCTAGAAGTTTCTGTCGATCAAATGGGATAATAAACAACAAGAAAAACGGGAATTTTCATTTGTATGTCCCCTTAACCATCCTGAGGAATGGTTTCCTACAAAAAGCATTTATAGAGAATCTCTACTCAAAAAATGGAATATGATTTCAGAATTCCAAGTATGTGAGTATAATATTTCCGGAGAGAGTGAGGGAGTAACATTTCCACTGTACACATGTAGAAGTTTAAGGTATCCAACTACGTTCGGAACCGTGATTCTGCAAAAGCGTGTAAATGGATAATATTTAGGATATTTAGCGTCACTTAGATTAGACAATGCATATAAAATTCGGTAAAGAGAATAGTATAACAATAAAAATTTATTTAATTACAATATATCGACAAAAAATTAACTTAGAATAACCTTTTTTCCAAATGTTCCTTTTGTAAAAAATGCTTCTTTGGTATTAATATTTTACCTGTATATAGCTCAGATCTCTGTACAGAGGCTCAACTAGAATTTTTGAAATACATAACTTGGAAGTCGGTTTATCCATGTTTTACGAAAACAGAAGGGAGAAATTTTAAGAATATACGCCGATAATTATTTCAAATGGTTGTAACTCTGAAACTAATGTGAATTTTTCAAAAATCATAGTTCAGCATCTGTACAGATGTCTGAGCTATATACAGGCAAAATATTAATACAATAAAAGCATTTTTTTACAAAAGGAGAACATTTGGAAAAAAGGTTATTCTAAGTTAATGTTTTGCCAAAATATTGTATTTAAATAGTTTTTTTTGTCATAATGTCTTTAAAATAATTTTATACGTGTATTCTAATCTAAGTGACACTAAATATCATGAAAATTATACATTTATGCGCTTTTTTAAAATCATGGTTCCGAACGTAGTCGGATACCTTAAGCAATTTAATTTGGATGTCAAAGTAAAAAATTTATTTGAAAGAACTGAAGTAATTAATATTCAATTTATAAACACATTTCGCTTTTTAACTAAGTAACATTATAAAATATCTAAGCAGCATTTATTAAACTATGACAAAATTGACAATTTCTGCAAAATCTGGCGTATACGCGCACTTTTAACACTAAAGTCACGATCGAAATTTCCGGCTGTGCGTTATACGACGGGTATAAAAATAATAGCTTTAAAAATGATAGCTTTGACTTGGCACCCCAAAAAGGATCGACCTATCGTTTTTTTTATTTTTATTTAATCTTATTCTTTTGAATTTTTTTCGATTGATATTCTTTTGTGCAAGTTCTTGAAGTTGAATAAAACTTCATTTGAAAACAAATTAGGCGATTCTGCCACGCCCCCTTTTAAGAAAAAAGAGGTAAAATAAGTTATTTTATAAAGAGAAATAATAACTATAAAAAAATAATGTGTAATATATAAAGCAGAATATTTACGAGGCAATATAATAATGTAATTTTTCTTCTTTGGAAAATGTGTGCATGAAAAATTTTTTTGAATAAAGGGGGTTTTATATTAATTTTTTTTATAATTTTAGTTCTTTTTTCCTGATATGTTTTTCATACAAATGTAATTTTTGATATATGTGAAGAAAAACTAAACTTTTGTCGGGACAGAAAAAAATTTTTTTTTAACATGTTTTTGAATTTTTTTTTTTAATAAAACCTTTTTAAAATTGATCATTTATGAAAATGAAAAAAAAAAATGGTAGAAAAAATACGAAAATGCAATTATTTAAAAGAAGAAAAATATATCACTAATACCCTAAAGTGGTATTTCAAGTTTATTTAATCTTATTTTAATTTTTTTTTCAGAATTTAAAAATTTTAAAATTTTTTCGTCGTGTTTTTAGAAACATTAGTGCATTCAAAAAAGCTACCCTTCCACAACTATATCCAATCACTTCCATTTTTTCCTTTTTGTGTTGATATAAAGAATGTAACAAAAAAAAAGGGGTCATTTTTCTGTAAACTAAATACTTATTTTAAAAAAAATTTAAATGAAGAGATATTGGCTTTTTCTCTGATTTTTAGCATGTATATCAACATTTTTTTTTTTTTTCAAAATGAATTGTTTTGTAAAATTGGTTCTCAAGTTGTTTATAAAATCCATAAAAATATTATAAAAAAATTTAGGTCAAAAAATTTAAAAATTTCAGAAGGAGTTGATTTTAAACTTTTTCCCAAATTTTTTTCAATAAATTAAAAAAATTTTAAAATTGTGAATAATATAAAAATTTCTTTATATTTTAGAATAGAAACATTATATAAAAAACTTAAAATATAATTTTTAAACAATAAAGAAAGAAAGTAGTTCAAAGGGTACCAAGTCCTCTTAAATTAATTATAAAAAAACATAAAGAGACTGATACATTAATAAATGTATTATATCAGTGTAAAGGTGTATTTTTTTGTTTACTCAGTAAATTAATAATCTTTTAAAATAATCTTTTTTTTTTTTCAATACACTCGAGCCCCCCTTGCAGAGTTATCAAGCCCCCTAGGGAGCCGCGCCCACAGTTTGAGAAACCCTGTTTTAGTATAACGCCATCAAGAGCAATTAGCTTAAGCTAAATATTTTAATATACGCTTTTCTTTTCCTTGATCATTTGAAGAAAATAAACAGTTTTTAGACTTCGTAAGCAAACTACTGGGATGAGAGAGACATACAGATGTCACATACTAACTATTCCTTGATTTCGAATTCCCATAGCTATTTTTTTCTATCAAATCACAGCAAAGAAGAATGAAAAGAGCATTTTCCTGATAAGTACGTTTGAGTAATCTCTCTTTTATGTGACTGATACGATATACATCTGTCGCAGTCTCAGAGATTACTTCTGATTAAGCATGTATTATAAATTTTTTTTACCCAACCCTTTTTTACTGCAACGACATATAAAAGCCTTGACTTTGAAAGGTCATTCACTACAATTTGTTTAAAAAGGTGTTTCGTCTTAATTGTGTGTTCTAAGCACTTTTCTTGGGTATAACCTCAAGAAATATTCCTTCAGATTCAAGATGATTGCTGCACTTTTAATAGCTGTTGTCCTTATACAAGGTAAGGAAAATTGTTTGATTCTTCAAATGAGTATATTTTTATGTTTATATGTACCATATTTTCGGGAGTATATGTTCCCCTTTAACAAAAAAGATGTGATCGAAATTTACAGGGTTTTAAAAAAAAAATATTCTTTAAAAAAAAAAGAGGAGAGGACTCGGCTTTAGTTTTTTTAAAAGTTTGCAAATAAGTAAAAACAGTTTTCCCAGAAATTAAAGGACTGAAATTTTTTTTTCGCTTAAAAGAATTCGTTAAAAAATATTGAAAAAAAAAAGAAAAAAAAAAATATTTCAAGAAAAGGATGTTTATTACAGTATATTTTATTTATGTGCATAAGTATATATGCATGTATTTAATAAAAAAATAATGAAACAAAACATTTACAAAATACTTTAAGGAAATTTAATTCAAAATTTGTAAGTTTTTTGGAAAAAAAATTTCTGAGTTTTTGGAAAATAATTTGATATTTTTCTTAGCATTGTCTTTTTTTAGTATCAAATTGCGACGAATGTTTCGATGTCGTCCATGATTATTTCATTTTAACTTTGGAATGTTCGTCTAAATAACGGAACATTATTTTTATGAAGTTCGCATTTCGGACGACTTCAGAACAGGAGATGCATTATTCCTTTTTTTTTGTCGTCGGAATCTGCATCAATAATGTTTTTTAAACTTTAAACAAACTCCAAAATGACTTTGTCTGCTAAAATTGGAGCTGTACACACGTTGTCATCATCTACTATACGAATTCTTCCAATGATAAAATAGGACTGTCCAATCCGGCTGTATTTATCCGTATTTTGTTCAATCACAGAAGATAATTATTTTCGTAATAAGCGATTTCTGTTTCGTGGTAAGAGAAAAAATTACTTAAAAAACGTAGTTGTTTGTCTAGACCAGGAGTGTCCAACACGCGGCCCGCGGGCTCCATGTGGGCCGCCAGTACGTAAGTTGCGGCCCACCGACTCTTTTTTAAAAAATTTTAAATATCAGGTTTTTAAAGTTTTTCCATTTTAAAATTTATTTGGGGGGGTTTATATATATATATATATATATATAAATCTACAATGTATTTGCTGTTACCCCTTCTGTTTTTAAAAAAAAACCCTTTTTGAAAAAGAAATGTCCTTTAGATTAAAAAAAGATTTATATTTTATCAAACAGTTACATTTGATTTTTCTTTAATAAATTACTTTTTAATAAATTAATTGAAATATGCTATCCTTTACTATGGTTTTAAACTCTGTGTGGGACTTCAGTTTTCCTTTTTCTGTTTGGGGTGCCCAAGAAGAGAGGCAGTCGAGATGTTCTTTAAAGTTTAAAAAAATATTCAGGATGGCTAAGATAAAGGGCAACGTATACTTAATCGTTTACGAATGTGACAGCACTATCAAATTTCAACAAGTAACGAAAGATTAATTCAAAAGGAACACACACACACCGTAATTTCAAGAAAATGACAACTGTAATATTTTAAACATTATTTAATCATTGGATTATTACATTATATAAACATTATTATATTATCTATGTCTGAATGCATGAAAAATAATGCGAACAATAATAATAATTCATTCTGTTTTAGATTTTCACTCAATAAATGTTTTTTTGTTTCCAAATCTGATATAAAAGTACATATTTATGTGTGGCCCGCGATATTATAATGTTTTTCCGAAGTGGCCCGCAAGGTCATTAGAGTTGGACACCCCTGGTCTAGACCGTTGCATTATTTTGGGTTAACCAATATTTCGTCATAAGCGTTTTCACGTTAAACGTATTCCCCTTTTCTTATATGAAGGAAATGGCATATACTACGAACTGTCATTATTGGATAAAATAAAAAGCTCGTTATATTTGCATCTCATCTACTGTATCTTCAGGTATATCATCTAATTCTGTTTCTTTTCTTCACCATAACTGTTACTTTAATTCATAAATATATAATTATCTTCTGTTCCATCTCTAGATTGTAAGATATACTATTTTTTCTTGATAGCTTTTTAATTGTGTCTTAGTTTACCACTCAAAGCTTTTTTACAATTCATTCCTACATTATTTCTAGATAAGCACGACACATTTGGCTTCTTTTTGCAAATATTTGTTCATCGTTTTCACTATTTAAGGTTTTAGTTTTAAAAGTATACCATTGCTCAAAAGCCTGATATGATACTTCAAATAAATGACTACAAGAGATAAAAGTATTACTCACGTACATTTCTGGTTTCTTTGTAAAAAAAATAGAGTGTGAATTTTACTGTTATGCATAAAAATTAAAAAAATGTGTTTAGAAAGTGTACATTTATTAGGCCTCATTATATGCCGGTGTGCGTTGTACTTCATAATATGGGTAATTCTTTGAAATAGGGTTTTATATCAATTTTTGTATCATGTATTGTAATTAGAAATACTAAAACAAGATATTTTAAGTGGCAGATTGAAACTCAAAACAATATGCATTTTCCCTAATATTCTCTTCTATCACGATAATTAGGAAAAAACAATCTTACCAATGAATTAAAATATTACTGTGAAATAGCATAAATAAAATTTTTAGAATAACAAAATATACAGACAAAATGTAGCGAAAAGAAATTTTTTAGGATATCCGAACGCGCGTTCAGAGTATTTTATAAAAATAGCATACGAAAGCGTTACCAGCATATGTCCATTAATACTTATATCTAATTATACCTCGACAAATTTAAAATAAATTATCTAAATTTTACAAAAATTAGAATTATAAATGAAACTTTAGCAATTTAAAAAAAAAAAATATGTGAAAGACGTTTGAGAAAAATGCAATTATTTTGTATCAATACAAGAATTACTTATATATTTTTATTACTTTAATATGCATTATATAATTTGCTACATTCTCTATAAAAATCCATGTTTTTATCGAGAGATTGTACTAAAATTTAAATGCTTTATTCAAATATTAAAACTTTGATGATTGAGTTAATGTAAAGAAATTTCACTTATATACTTATGAAGTTATTATTGAAATAACAGACTAACAACTCAAAAAGTTTTCATATAGTAAGTATTGTCTTCTGAAGAAAATAATTTAAATATCAAATTATAAAAGGTTCATAGAAATACATTTATAATATTTTCTGTTATCAGGCATACCATGATAGATTTTGAATTATTTAAAAAAGTCAATTTTTCGTAAATTAAAGGCCCACTTCTCAGTGTTTTTTTAAAATTTTAACATAGTTTATTGCAAATTGTCTTCTAGCTAAAAAGAAACAAAATAATAGATATTTCGTACAGCTGAAAAATTGTACTTTTCAATTTAATAATAAGAACTAATGTTTAGATCAAAATTAATCATTTTAACGAGTCCAAATAAGATAAGTTCTTACAAAAAGAAGACATTTATCCTAGTAAATTTATTTTTAAAAAAATTATGCATAATGGGATACTTTAATCTTTACGTACATATTTAAAGAGCATACAGAATCGTAAATTTTAAACCTTCGATTAGAATGACAATTACACAGTAAGGTCATCATAATAGTTATTTTTAGTTATTTTTTATTAAATAATTACAATTAATATAAATATGTATATACATATGAGACTCAAAATATAAAGTCTCAAAATAGAAAGCAATATATTCCTTGCAATTTTCCCTATTTTCCTGTCTATATATTGTGTTGATATATATATATATATATATATATATATATATATATAAAATAAAAGTGAAGAAGTACTAGAACCTACAGTGTAAAAGCAGGAAGAAATTGGAATTCACCAGACACAAACAAATGTAGATACAAAAAGTCTTTGGACTAAACTAGAGACCTATTATGATTTCTAAAGCTGTCGCTGAAATAGCCAGCGAATTGGAGTTAGCAATGCTTTATAGATCCACCTTCCCCGCAAAGCAGAAACTTTCGACATAATAGGAAAAAAAACCAAGTTGAAAAGTTAAGCCTTGCAAAAACACGTGGAAGAAAAACTAATATGTTAAAATGAAGCTAAAAGAGAACAATAATGAATATATATATATATATATATATATATATATATTATATATATTCATTCATTAAATTTAATTTTTCTAATAAAATAATACAGTGAAAAAAATCACATTCTCAGAAACCAGGTCATCCCAGGTGGGATTCGAACCTTAGACCTTTGGATTAGAAGTCCAACACAGTCCACACTGCGCTACAGGGTCACAGCGAACGCATTCTTTTTTATATATGCTGTTGGCTATTATTTTTGTGTGTTTGCTACTTTTCCTTCATTTTTTAATTTCAGTAATGTATTAATATTTGAAAAAACTGTATTAACATCAAGTGTCATCTACTACAAGTTTAGAGAAATGTATAATTGTAATTCAATGGATGAATAGAAAGTATTTTAATAAGAATTGAAAATTTGTTAACAAGATATATATAGGAAGAGAACTAATAATGGGAATTGAATTTTATTTTACTTGGAAATATAATAATCTAGAAATGAATAGCTCTTGAGTACTATCAAAACATTATTAAAAATATGATAAATGTATTTTTAGAGATTAACAAAAGGTCAATAATGATTTCAGTAGCATTTAAATAAATTCCTAATACACAGACATTTTATCTGATGAAACGAAGGATATGTAAACCAATGACTTATGTTTCCAGTGTCGTGATTGGAAACAAAATCCGTTAGGAAGCATAATGCGGAATGACGTACGTTAAACATGCCATAGTTTAATATTCCGCATTTCGGAATGATGTAAGTAGAGACCGTGAAATTCCAGCTCTTAAATCCATCTTGATTTAGACGCAAAATTAAGTACTCATATTTCAAGTACAGCTTCGATTTTTCAAATTGAACGTAATATATGATTTGGATAAATATGCGTAACACACACAAATTTTATTTAGTAAATTAAAACTAGTCTTTTATGTGTTTTCACTAATAAAATAACCAAAATGTTTAATGTAATATAACAAAAAAGCTATTTTCCTACATACATCTGCATTATAAAATATTTATTAATCGAAAAAAAAAACTAAGATTGCAGAAGATCGTTCACACTTTATGGAAACGATTTTGATTGTTAATTTCACACAGTTCCTACTATTTTCTCACTCTCTTCCTATATATATATATATATATATATACATACATATATACATCTTTTGTTCAAATTTTCAATCGTTAATAAAATACTTTCTATCTATTCATCCAATCAAGTTAAAATAAATTTTTTTGAACTTATAGTGAATGATACTTGATATTAATACAGTTTTTTCAAGTATTAATTCATTAAAATTATATTTAATTAATTGAATTAATTACGGGGTTTTTTTGACACCAACTTAGATTCATGTCCATTGTTGTAACAATGTAACTGTTAAAACAATGACAAAAGTTGGTGACGAAAACCGGTTTTTCAAACTAGCGGAAGCGGGTGTGCATTGTTACAACAATGCAAATAAATCATGCTCTTTTTTAATTATTTCTATTACTTCACTCTCTCCTACATATATATATATATATCTTGTTTAAATTCTCAATCGTTAATAAAATACTTTCTATTCATCTATTCAAAATAGGAATTGACTTAGAAAAAAATTTATATTACTTGTTATCTATAAATGCTGTATTTTTTGTTGCGAATTGCTTTATCCGATAGCCATGTTTCTTGACAATAACTCTAGCTCGAATTTTCCGTGAAAATAAACTTTCTCTTTGAACTGTCATGCCAATTTTACTTCGTTTTTTTCAACTTTTTCCAAAGTTTGTTCAGTATTCTTGAATGCCGTTTTCTATGATACTTTCTTTGCTATATAAGCGGCAGTTGCTCTTAGATTTGTGACTAGAGGCTTTGTCCACATGAAACTCAGATTATCAATAGCCTTTCCATATAAGGCTGAATTTTTCTTCAAAAATTGGTTCTAAAGTATTCTGTTGATAGTCAGTGAATTAGTTTGTTCTTTACTTGAGACTACTTTTAATTTTTAATTTGCCGTTATAACAAAACCTTGCCTTTATCATGAAATCTCTTGGGAGCTTTTCAGTACACTGTGAAGCCCTTTCATTCCCACTGGGTAAGCAAAAGAAAATTGATCTTTTAATTTAGTCCTTTAATTATACCCATACCTCATGAATGTTACCAAAAGTTTCCACTTTTCATCAGCTTTAGTGTTTTGCATATAATTTTCTACAACTCGTTTTTCTTTCAGTAATATCTTTTGGCAAAAGAAGATGAATTTCATGTTTAAGTATCTATTTTAACTTTAAATCTTTATGAAAGATATTACTTACAATGCTGGAAGACATTTCTAATTTCCATGGGGTGAATCTTTGTGACGGCAAATTTATCAGACTGCACTTTCCTGATATCTGCCTGCTTCTGAGCAGTAGTTGTGGTCATGTTTTCATTTTTAATTTATGAGCTAGATTTTTTCTTTTCTTTCATATTTAATATATTATAAGCACCTTTTTTAAAATGCAATAACCAAGAACTTTACTCGGCTTATTAAATACGAGTAATTTTTCCTCGAAAAGTACAGTTACGTAACCTTGGAGCAATCTATCAATTTTGGGAGCCATTTTCAAAATAAATATTGAATTTTACATTCCAGTCAAAAGAAAACATTAGCTGAGGATTATTTTGAAGTTGCTAAAGTTTTATCTCAAAGTGCAAACGAGAAAATAAGGTAGAAAATCGTTTCCATAAAGTACGAAAAAATGGCCTTTATTTTATCAAATATTTCATTAAAATATAAATTATTAAGGTATTCTGTTAACTTACAAAAACTTTGAATTTATTTAGCCAAGAAAAGTAAATAAAACTATAATTTTAAGATGGTATGATTGAAAAATTCAAAAAGTCGTTCCTACGGCCCGCTGAGAATCAACTGAGTATGTAGTAAGTGGTAAATTAAAAATAATTTTGTGGTGCGTGAACAAAATCAGGGGGGTCCTCAAAAGATTTAGTATAAAATAGAATATTGCTAACCCACAATTCCATTTTATGAAAGTCAAAATATATTAATAATGCTTTTTATATGATACAAAATTTCTGAGTAAAGTATTATAGAAATGTACATAAAATAGAAGCGTTTCATAGTGGATGTCGGGTATAGAATCCGTGACCTATGGATCCAAAGCCAAATAACATGGCCACTTGACAAAAGGGATCACCTCTGTCTGGAGTTGTTACTGGCTTATATAGGAAACACTACACTAGAGTGTTACAAATTTTGGGTAATGAACGCTTAAAATAGTGTAAATAAAGTATATTTGGATGTGTAATATGTCTGTTGTATTTATTTCATGTTAAACTTTTTTAATATTCGCAAGCAACACCGTTCCTTACATTATAATGGCGATTCAATAGAAACATCACAAAATGTGGGTGATTGAGCCAAGTTGACATCATTTTATCAATCCTGTTGGCAACTTGGTGATTTATTGAACGAAGCGGAAGTTGATATGCTGTAATGCCACCTGGTGGGAAACTGCAACAAATAGGATAGCCCAAAAACCTTCTTCACAAAAAAATACATATACATGACTATTTTTTAATGATCGGTTGGACGGTGTTGAAGTGAAGTGAGGTCATATACACAAACATTAATTTATATATATATAGAGAGAGAGGTTTATTTTAGCTTCGACGACATTTACCCTATTCAGGGAATCAGAATTAAATATTTAATTTTTCTATTATGAATTAAAATAGAGTTGTTTGACTAGGAGTTTCATGGCCAAATTTTAGGGACGAAAGTAGGGTTTGCAATCCCGGGAATACATTATTCACATCCCGGGATTAGGATTGGACTCTTTTTTTTAAAAATTACTTATACATTAGCATAGCTGAAGTTGCATAATAAAACTGAAAATATAATTAAAAACTGGTTTAATATTAATTTTATTCAAGTAAATAAATAAAACTTAATTCACCGTTAAAAACAAATAAAAAAAAGTACATAATGAAATTAAAAAAACAATTCTTCATTTCTTGTGTTTCTATAAATACGCTTTTAAAAAACACAGCCCGTCTAGCATTTCATTGTTTAAATGGCTTCTTATATTTGTTAACAAAGTGTCCTGCCAATGAAAATGCTCGTTCGGATTCTACACTAGTCGGTGTTATCTCCATAAAAGAGGAGTAAGTTTTTTTCAGGTAGATTCCACGTCTCCCTCCATTTTCAAAAAAAAAAAAAAAAAGAGAGATTTCTTTTTAAATTTTTTGATGGCAGTGTCTCAAATCTAATGTACTTCATATTTTGGCGCATATAACTCTTTGATAACTTTGCCTATTCTGCTACACTTAATGGATTTTGTGTATAAATGTGAGCCCTGTTATTTAATAAGAATGTGAATAAATTTGAAGTTACCTTATTTGAAATAAAAGACACAGTTACAGGAGCTATTAGTACTGCAATGGGATTTGAAGTATCTCAAGTCTTTCAAACAGAGGTCCTCTATTAAATAACGGTATTTAATTGAAGAAGAAACTGTGACAAAATCTATTCTTGAAACGTTGCGTATATTATTGTACAAGTATTACTTAGATCTGTGCGTTGAGTTTGAGTTGAGTTTGGTGTTTTATGGCACAAGAGCCAGTTTTGGCTATACTGCACCAAGCATTCATAGGTCTGTGGTCTGGACGGGAAAAGAAGAAAAGAAGAAATTGGATGACAAGATGGAGCGTCGAAAATAGAGAAGGATCACTGGGGTACCCCGGGGTCGTGACACTCGTGTTTACCAAAGATAGTAAACCCCTTGGGAAAAGAAAAAGATCACTAGGATACCTCGGGATTGTGACACACGTACCTACCTAAAGAAGGTGAGCCCCCTGAGGGGCTTAGATCTGTGCAACGTTTTCTCATACGAGAAATGAGAACTGCATATATATATATTACTTATATCACATGTAATTGCACAAAAATATTCAACGTACCTATTTCATGATCGAAATAAAAATTCTGAAAAAGTTAAACCCTTAAAAACTTTTGATGAGAAAAAAAAATTAAACCCTGGGATTAGCTTTTTTAATCCCGGAATTTCGGGTTTAGAAAAAATTCCGCCTGCAAACCCTAGACAAAAGGGGTTCATGGGCATAAGTGAGTTTCGGAACCACTGGTATACATAAATGATTTTAGAATAGAGAGACTGAACTCTGACATTGATGTGTATAGTCTACACGAATTGGTGTGTTGTACTCTGTATAAACATTTTTATAATACATAAAATTTATTAATGTCGTATAATACGTATTTCCTTTTTTTTTTTAGGAAATGAAGCAAAAGCTACAGGAGACAACTGCGGTGACGACCGAATTACAAAGTGCGAAAAATTATATCGCACTGCAGAAATTAATAAACTAGGCCCTTTTCCGACTGAAAAAGGTCTTGACAGAACGTGCCCGTAAGTATCGTTTTTTCCTAGAAAATACCGCTTATGCACTGATAATACTAAATTACTATAGAATAAAATTTTCAATAGTAGAATTTCTAAGAATTGAGTAGAAATAACAAGCAATACAAAAAAAGGAAACCTTTTAAAGTCAGTTCCTACTTAGGTCAACAAAGAAAATTTTTGGTCAACAAAGAAAATTTTTATTTTAATTAGATTTTATCAAACAATTACAATTAATGTAAATATGAATATACATATGGTAGAGTCACAATATTAAGGGTAATTAATTTGTATTAATTATTAATTGTCCTATTATCATCCAAAACAATCTTGTATACAAAATTTCAGTTCAACTGAATGCTTTAAAACTTGAGAAAAAAAAAATCTTTTAAAGTTTTGACCCAGGTCGCTAAAAATGAAGCCAATGTGACTGTATCTGTAATTCTTACATTAATTAGATTCAGTGCATCATAAGAAGTTATCCACATTTTGTATCTACTTTTACACAACATTAAATATATATTGCAAAAACGTTTTTCTACCATCTTTGCAGACATGGGATGACAGACTGGTTTATTCATTTTTACAACCAATTTCCTTTAACTGAAGACAAATTTTCAATGCTGATCGCTAGTGTAGCTAACTCTGAGGGAGCCCTGTATCAGAATTTCTTCGCTATCCTTTTTTAGGTATCGGAGCCCTGTTAGTGGGACTGTAATTATACTCATTGGAGCCCCTGTAGCTTGGGGGCCTTGTACCATTGATACGGCTGATACGGTGGTAGCTACTCTCCTGATGCTGATACATGTAGTTTCTTTGCTAAAGTTATTTCCAATCCACACTGTGCTACAACAGCCTTAATAACAAGCGATAAAACTTCTAATTTCTTTCTTTTCTCAAACCGGAATGGAGTTGGGAGCATTTCTTTACGTCGCGTTCTAAAGCTGCACGAGAAAAACTGGCGACGGACCTCGTAATTTTGAAACACGGACATGTAACAAGGGTGACACCTGAGCTGGCACACCCTCTCCTAATTTCTACACACCACCAATGAGAAGACGTTTAGGTTTCGACATATTTAAAGTACATCAGCTCCCTCTGCATGGCAAGACTTTAGCGGCATTAGACTTGAACTCATGACACACTAGCCACGAGTCCCTTACCTTATCCACATAAGTTCTCAAACGCTTACGCACAAAAACACTAAACATACTAATACTGATCAAAAGACCATTTTTGCTATGCTAGAAATAGGTATGTATTAAATGTTGGTATGTTTAGTGTCAATTCTCTGTAGTCTTGATACAATGCGTGGAATATGGTTTTGGGGTTTGTAAAGTCAAACCACTTATATTATATTGTAAATAAATAACGCATACAGTATTTTTTAAATTAATACTGAAAAAAGGACTTAAAACAATTAGGGAACATAAATGAAACAATAATAAAAATCACAGTCAATGAAGAAAGAGTTCGATTGGAATTATTGATACCTAAGTCCAAATTTTGTGGTTAATACTTATAACAAAAGGAAACGCATTGTAAATATTTTATTTTAAAATGCTTTTCATATTGGCATACTATTACTAAAATTACATCTCCTTTCCTAATTTTCAGAGATATACTGAAATTGGCGCAGTGCTTTGAAGACTTTTCTAATGAATGCAAGGATAAAAAAGAAGAAATGTTTGGCGTTTATACATTCGATGTAAAATTTATGAGAGAGCTCTGTAACAAGCAATCTTCACTTCGCTACCGTAAGTAGTAAGTTATCTTTGTATAACAATTAATGAACTGCAGAAAATGTCGAATTAATTACAAGTAATACCCTTAACTTTACGCGATAGAGGTGAAACTAAGTGACAACCGTGTAAATCGAGGTATAATTATGCATATAAATTATTTTTAGATGGAGACGGAGACAAGAAAATAATAACTTAGCAAAAAATGTTTTTAATAAATGTTTAGAAAGCACAAATATAAAATCGCGTACCGAAGTTATTTAGATGTAGACATTTTCGTTAAATCTTACAAGTATTCTGCTGGCTCAAATATTTTTTTCTTCCTTTAAAAAGTCCTCGTAGAATGCTAATATTGTTTTTATTCCTTGTTTTGTTGAAAAAATTCTCTTTTCGGAGTATTATGTATTTTCTATAATTAGTAGCTTTTTTCAATTAATTTGAGGCCTGTCAAATTACCAACTATCATTTGATCTTCCGACTGAACTGGGCTTACAGACTCAAGTTCTTCAATGTGTTGTTCTTACTCGTGCATTTCTATGATTTCGTCGTCAGCTCCTGATTGTTAGAATCCAGTGGTTTTTGCATTTCTGAAGTCGAGATGCGATGCATTATTCATAGAGTAAACATTCTTTACGTCTAATAAATGTATTCCTTAACTATTACTGTCCCATTTCATTTAATTCAACATCCCAACCCTCATAACTTTTTTTTCCGTATTACTCCGACTAAACGTGGTTCACGCGCCCCCATATTCGATGTTGATTTGTTGTCTCCATGATATCTTCTATCACTGCTCTGTATTTGTCGGTAAATTTCGACAGCACCCTCTGTGTGCAGTCGTCTCTCGGTAATTTGAAGTTGGAGTGACTAATGATAAACTTCGTATTATCAAGAGTTCAAATTACCAAGATGGTAGGAAAAAACTCCCAAAATACACGAAAAGAAATTTTTTTCTAACACAATTAAATTAGAAACTATGTAATAAAAATACAATTGTACATATGTATAAAATTATTTCAAAGTATTTTTAAAAAGTATGTATTATATAGTATAAATACTATACAGAAGTTAAGAGTCCTGTCATATATCATATATCTTATTTATGTATTGAAAACAATTATAAAAATAATACATATTGTGTACATAATTAATATTTTTTGACGAAAAAATATGTTATCTTGTGACATGGCCATCTGTCGATAGCTATGTCTTGGGGTTTCCGCGTAAGTTAGAGGTGTAAGATTATCGGAAGGATGAGACATTCTATAATTCTTAATATGACTTTTATTAAGAATCTAACTTAAATTACTTAGATAACGAACAAACTTATATTAAGGGAGAATAAACCAAAGTACGCCGATTTAATTAACTCAGATCGCGCAATTAGATCACTTATCAATATAACTAATTAGATCCACCTAATCTCGATTCAATAATTTACTAGCGTTCAGAATATAATCCTCCTACCTTGGTTGAAGACTCAACGATACAGTTACTTTCAGGTAGACTGATGAGCTCGAGTGCAATAGTATGCACCTTGTAAAGATTAGCGAGGGTGGGCGTCTCCGTGATTCCTGGGTAGCCGTCTAATTACACTTCTACCTTTTTTGAACTAAGCTTTCTCTAAATTGCCATCAATCGTGGCCGTCAAAGAACGTAGGAGTTATGTTAGAAGAAGAACGCGAGAGATGTCACAATCTTTAAAAATTTGTTTAATCTTCCTTCGGTTCCCTCTGACACTGTCCCCAAAATTATTGGTTCTTTAAGGCAAGGTCTAGTCCGACCCATTTCCTATTGGGTGCCCCATGCCAAATTCACACAGATGAGTCATAAATGGTTATGTAACTCCGATACAAAATACACAATCCTATCCATCTCTTCCATAACAACGGACTAAACTTTATAAACACATGTGTATTAAGAAGACTTGTTAAGCGAAAGATATAGACGGCTGACAAGAAGTGCGGCCAGTCTATTGTCCACTTGAAAAAGGAAAGCATTAAAAGTGTCTTTGCTTGAGCAACCGGGAAACACATAGAAGGGATGGAGAACAGATGGTCATCGAAGGAGCTAAGTTACAGAGAGATATACAGATTCAATACAAAACATGTAAGCTCCAATCTGTTTGCTACATCACTACGTGACAGTGAGAGTTCAAATTGTTGAGAAATATGTTAGATAACTTCGAATTATAGCGTGTTGTAGTTTGGTCAGCCACAGATTTTACTTTGAAATATTGAGTGTACCCAAACGTATTGTTTTAGTTCGACATGCGAAGAGGTTTGCTAGGGGCTGAGCATATACTTCGAATTAGCGAGAGGTTCGTATTATCGAAGGTTTACATTAGCAAAAGTCGACTGTATATATGTCGTATATCAATTTGACATTTTATACTAAGACAATAGTAAAAAAATGTCTGGTTTTTGAGAATTTTTTACGCAATCGGTATTCAAATTTAATAAATAATTTTAGTATACTTGTAAATTTCTTATACTTTTATACTTATATTTTTTACATAATTTTACGTACATAGATAAATATTCATATTTACATAAAGGTATCCGAATACGTTCGGAACCGTGGTTTTGCAAAAGCGAATAAATGGATAATTTTCATGATATTTAGTGTCACTTAGATTAGAATACATGTATACAATTGTTTTATATTAAGAACATTTTGACAAAAAAATTATTTAAGTACAATATTTTGACACAAAATTAACTTAGAATAATTTTTTTTTGAAATGTTCTCTTTTTGTGAAAAATGATTCTATTATAATAATATTTTGTCTGTATATAGCTCAGACCTCTCTACAGAGGTTCAACTAGAGAATTTTTGAAATATATAACTTAGAAGTACGTTTATTCATGTCTTACGGCAACAGAGGGGAGCAGTTTTAAGAAAAAAACGCCGATAATTATTTCAAATGGTTGTAACTCTGAAAATAATGAGAATTTTTCAAAAATCATAGTAGAGCCTCTGTAAAGAGGTCTGAGCTATATACAGGCAAAATAGTATTATAATAGACGCATTTTTCACAAAGAAGAACATTTTGAAAAAAAATTATTCTAAGTTAATTTGTTGCCAAAATATTGTATTTAAATAATTTTTTTTGTCTAAATGTCCTTAAAACAATTGTATACATATATTCTAATCTAAGTGACATTAAATATCATGAAAATTATTCATTTATACGCTTTTTTAAAATCACGGTTCCGAACGTAGTCGGATACCTTAAACTTTCATCAACAAAGTCAATATTACAATTCATTTATTTTATTTTGTTTCAGATTACCTAAAGATTGCTAAATGTTTCGACAAAGTGGAAATAGATTTGAACGAATGCAAAGATAAAGGGTCAAATGCTTATGAGCATTACGTAGAATCTACTGGCTATGAAGATAAAACCGAATTTAAGTATCATCAATCCTGTCTGTAAGTATCCCTAATTTTGCAAATCTTGGTTCTTTGTTTGCTGATTATTTAATGCAAATGCAGTTTTTTAATCTTAATTAACAATAGTTGAAGTTTTAAAGTCCTATTACTAAGAAATGAAAATATTTTATCACTAGCTGCAAAGTCCGGCGTTGCACGGGCTTTGTAGGGCAGCGTCTGTCAAATTGTCGGGCGCGTCCCCCTCCCTTCACCTGGGAAGTGATAACTCTAAGAGGGGGGCTCAAGCATATTAACAAGACGAAAACAAAGATTTTTTTTCAAAAAGAAATTTGTTAATTTGCTGAAAGTAAACAAGCAAAATACACATTCTCACATAAAACATGAAACACACATTTACACTGATATAATACATTTATAAAAGTATCAGTACTATGCAATGTATTTTATAATTAACTTTTAACCATACTAAGTTTAATAATTACCAGTGTCCCCGTGGGCTTGTCATACATAAAATTACACACAAAAATTAACACTTACCTTGATAATTTGTACGGTTTATAATTAATCCCTTAATTGCCGACTAATTCGCTCTCCAATGCCACCGTTTTCCACGTAGGTGCGTATGTAATACATTCCGGTAGGGGGACAGAAAAGGAATAAATACGCAAATCTTCTGGAATAAGTAAATCCTTCGCAAACACTGTCAAGTTCCTTTCATTGCATTCAAAAGCCTTTGGAACAATTATATGGGTAGCAAAGCACAAAAAACTGTATGATATATATATACGTCCGGGGTAATTAAAGCTTTGTCTGAGCAAGACGTTTATATAAATCGGTGACACTAAAGTCATATAAAGGTGAGGGAGGGCGATAAAAATTACGTTTAAATATTGGGTCGCAAATATAGAAAGTTTGAAAAGTACTGTTGTTGTGGGTATAACAGTTTGCCTGTTGAAATTTCTGTGGACCTTCTCTGGACGTCAGAACTTCCTGGTATGTGTGAGATTTCTATTTTAATTCCATTAAAATTCCCTTTCTTCAAATTTCTTCTAATCCTTTGACCCGTTCGACGGGTTTCTTTACCCTCCGCTTGGCTCGGTTTTTTTCTGAGTGTATAACTTTTTCTCCATCGAAATTTCTCCTTTCCCTCACGATGTCAGCCTTTCTGGGTTTATGTGATTTTTATATAAATGTCATTAAAAGCCAATTTTTTGAAATTTGCTCCACTCATTTGCCTCATTTACGACGTTTTTTTTATTATCTCCACTTAGCTCGGTGTTCCATAGGCTTTTTCGAATGTCTTTTTCTCTCTCTTTTCCCAGGGATAAGATCTTCGATTAATGATTCACAATAAACAATACTATTTTAGCTGGTAAAAAATGTTAAGTTAAAGCCATAAAACGAAAATTTTTGTTATAATACATTACAGTAGCAAGCCGGGGGAATGAGTGGTAACCGCGTAAATCAAATTATTGTAAGTAGGAGGGAGTATGATTTTGTGTGTGCATATAAATACATATAAATTATTTTATACAAGGCCGAAGATGAAATAAAATAATAATTTAGAAAACAAAATGTTTAATAAAATCTTAGATAACACACATACACAAAATCGTAAGCAGATTGATTGATTATTAGCGTCGCACTGTTTAGCTACATTAGGGCTTTTGGCGACGGACCACGTAATTTTGAACCATGGTCAAGTGATGGACGACCCCCCCTCCCCTAACTACCACATCATACCAACGGGGGGACTTTTTTCAGCCCCGACAGATTTAACGTGCATCGCTGCCCTACACGGCGGGTTTTTTAGGAATTGGGCTCGAACTGTGACAAGGCAAGCCACGATCCAATACCTATACCACTCGGCTACTGCGGCCCCTATTGGTAAAGGATCTTCATTGATGAAAGTACAGGAAGGATTGTGACTAGGAAAGCATCTCTATATCATGTGGAGCACATTAAATGATGTTTGAAGTGGGTAGGAAAGTGTTATCTCACTGGGAAAGTTCAGGGGAGAATGGTAACTTGGGAAGCATCTCTATATCTTGTAAGGCATATTTAAAGATGTTTGCAATGGGCAGCAAAGTGTTATCCTACTGGTACATGGCGTTCGTGTTTGAATGTTCAGGGAGACTGGTGTCTAAGGAAGAATCTTTTTATCTTGTACAGCACATATTATGAGGTTTGTAGTGGACAGCAAAGTGTTATCCTATTGGTAAAGGTTAATTGATTGATTGAATATTAACGTTACACTGTTAAATTTACACGGGGGTTTTGGGTGACGGCCTACGTTTTTGAACCATGGTCAAATGAGGGAAACGACACCTAAAGCTCCCCCCTTCCCCTAACTAACACCCAACGGGGGGGACGTTTCAGCCCCGACATATTTAACTTGCATCGCTCTCCTTTTGGCGGGTCTTATGTGGTACAGGGCTCGAACTGGGGGGACAAGGAAAGCCACGGCCCGGGTCCCTATACCTATACCACTCGGCTACCGCGGCCACAAATCGTAAGCAGAAGTCATTTTAATGTGGAAGGTTTCATAAAATCTAACAAAGTATTCTGACCGTTCAAAGAATTTTTTTTCCCTCAAAATGTTTTTGCAGTATGCTAATAATTTTTTATTACTTGTTTTGTTGAAAAGTTATGCTCATTTTGCAAGTTTATATTTTCTAAAATTTTTACCCTTTTTTTTTTAATAAACTGGGGGCTTCTTTCAAATACCCAACCGTCATTCGACTATCTGATTGAACTGGGTCTAAAGATTCAGACTTTTTAAATAGCTTGCTTTTTCTCATGCATTTCTATGAAATCATCAATTGTGGGAATCCAGAAGTTCTTGAACATCATCAGTATCCACTTCTAAATTTATCTGCGTGGCAAGATCTGCAAACTCTTCAATCACATTACCTATTTTACCAATTTTTTTTTCTCTCAAACAAAAGACGAACTCACGAAATTTGAAAATCGCGTTTGTTGGAGTAGTGGAAGTCGAGGTTTTATTGTATATTCATTAATTTTATAACAATAATTATTTTCTGAGAATCTAAGATAATAAAATGTATTTTAAATTTTCATTTATAACTCAATCGTGACATACCTTAAGTTTGACATCATATGTATTGATTTATGTATTCTTTGAAGATTGTTTGCTATTGAATCTTGAAACATTAATTTCTCTGGATCTGTGTGATGTGATTTAAATAATTATGTTTATTTATCAATTTGTTTCAATACCTTGAAATTATTCTAATATATTATACAGAGAACTTTTTTTTAAAAGAAAATGCATACTTATTTATTTTTTATTTCATAACAATAAAAGGAAATTGGGGAATTTCTTTTAAAAAGATTTTTTCGTTTTTCTTTTATATTTGGAATATTAATAAGTATTTACTGAAAAAAAACAATTTGTTAACCCCCCGTATTAACGTTAAATGAATCTGTTTATAAACCTTGGTTTAACCGTTTATCTACAACCCCGGGGCCTTTTTAAGTAACACCCCCTTTTTTTAAATTTCATAGAATAATCAATTTTCCCCGAACAAAACTGATGATACCATATATATATATATATATATATATATATATATATATATATATAAAAAATATATATTAGCGGGGAAAATTCTTTTTAAATCCCTCTTCCAAAAATATGGGCACGTGTTCTATGGGTGGTATTTAAATAGAGAAGCCGAATAGTTTTATAGCAAAAAATTGCGTTTTTTATCTGACGGTGTTTTTAGCCTCACAAAGATAGCCATTTTTTTTCCGAAAAAAGTAGAAGTCCCAAAAAATAAGTAACTTATTTTTTTTTTGGGATGTTGATGAAGACCAAAAAAAGATTTGACTTTTTTTTAAAGGGAACAATGTATATAATTAATTTTTCAGTTGAATATAATTAATTAATTAAATTTGCTCTAACGGATTAAATTTCCCAAAAACTGAGTATTTTTTTTTATTTTTTTTTTTTTATTTTCAATGTAGTGATCCTAAAATAATTTCATGAAAAACTGCAGTAAATCCAAAAATTTAGATAAAGGGTTAAATAAACGGTATAAAAAATTTATTTCACCACTATTTCGTAACTCCGGCTATTCGCATGGGAGTTTGCAATCTCATTGGTCCAAACAGGCCATGTGGTCGCACTTACCAAGCAAGCGCGGTTAAATCTATAACCCAGTTGTGATCTCTTTCAATCCAGCCAGTTCAGCTCTTGAGAATTTTCCTTTCAACAGTGAAACGAATTTACGGTGAAAAATTGTTTTTTTTCCCCTTTGACCACGGTTCCATTTAACGCTCAATTAGGAGGTTATTCATAAAATTATTTACACCAATCTTTTTCCAAGCACTACAGCCGTTTAAGGGCCTAGGCCAGTGCTTCTCAAACTTTCAATATTTGCGACCCAATATTCAATCGTAATTTTTATCCCCCCTTCCCCTGATAACAATGCTTTTTTTGATAATACTTCATTTTACACTAAAAACCCCCAATTTGACTTTAACCCCCTTAACTGCCGCCCGCGTATATAAACCCTTTGCTCAACCAGTAAGTACCCCGGATGTATAT